>SMSR01015187.1:0-12122 GCA_019453355.1 Ceratina japonica | reverse complement strand
GAACATCGTCCTCCTTACCCTATGTCCTTCTATCTTTTATTCACCGTGCTACGCACTTTGCCTCCATCGTTACTTTTTCCATTTTCTCTCATTCCCTTTTCATACTACTAATTAATAAAAAAACTATATAAATTAATCCTTTTGTTCCAACACTTTTACATCTCAAATGCTAATTATATAAAAAAAGGATTTAAAAGTATTTATACAAAAAATACTTAAAATTGTTGTAACAATAGTCATAAAATTGTACATGAAACGTAAAAAGAAATCTCACACAAGTTCACATGCATTGTCACTTCTATGACAGAAAAATGCGAGGGTGGTTTCCCGGTATGTACAGAACGTAGTGGAGATGATAAAACTGCCAGGGCGGATTCGGAGAGGACAAACACGCAGATTTTCGAATTTCAAATCGAATCGTACGGCCTACGCTGTTTGTCCATCGACTCCGGCCCATTTTTCATCGTGAGAGCGCCGCCGACGGGTGTATCGGTTCTCGCCATAGGAAAATCGTTCCGGCGACGGAAAATCGTGTACAACATAAACCGTTGGCGTGGGTGTCGCGCGAAACTAATGCGATCGATAAGCGGATCGACCGTCGGATAACCTAGCTCTTACTCGCGCCTGTATCTCCCCGATTGACGATACCAGGGATAGATACAGGAATTGCGGGAAAAAAGAGACAATTTATAGATTACATAACTCGTTCTCTACAGTCGAGACTTTTTTGCTTCTATCTCTCGCTGGAGATTTGCAAAATTGTTTTAGGTACCGATTCACACCTTTCGTGTTTGTCAATTAAAAATGTACAGATGTACGTGCAAATGTATTAAGTAATGTACAATTATTTATACATGTTTGATACATTATTGTATATGAATTATATCATTGTTTTTCTATTTGCACTTTGCATAATTCTAAATTTAAAAACATGAGAACTTACCTTATGATGGGCTGGACAGAATCAATGAAAATCTGAAAACAAAAAATATCAACATTAATCTCCTGGTCACAAAACATCGTACATAATATCCCGATTTCAGTTCACGTAATAATTCCTGCTCACTTTTGATTCGATACGAAATAAAAGGAAGCAAGGCAGTGAAATTGTTACGTGAACAGAAATTGGGTCGTTCAGTATAAAGGAGTGTATAAAATGATTTCAGTGTTAAATAAACGTCTGTCTCGAAAGGCGTCGCGCGTAGACGCAGCCGTCGGTATCGCATAGATTCCCGGCTGCTTCGAATTCAGCAAGAACCGTCGTCGTTTCGCTTTGAAAGACGACGACGACGACGACGACGAGTCGAGCGTCGCGAGGTCGCAACAATGGGCTGCTCACGTTCGCGCGCGGTCTGGAACGTCGAATCGAATTCTTCGCCTTTCCCCCCGTCCGAGCCCCCGAATAAATTTCTACCCCCCCTTCGCTGAATACAACTTTTCTCCACGCTTCCTTTTATTCCAGCGCGTGCGGTTTTATCCGCGGGGAACTTCCGTCGGCGGAACGCGTATTTACGTTTTAAACTCGGGCGCCGCGGGAATTTGCTTTGATTGATTAAAGTTCGCGCAAGAAACTATGAAACGCGTTTAAGCGGAATGTTGTCCGATGAATTATTCAACGGGTTCAATCAAACGTGAATGGTTCAACGAGATCCGTCGAACCGTTTGTTATTTCGACGACATTGAATATTTCATTAGAGCACAATCGAGTTCTGGCGATCGTAGATTGTTGATAGTCCGTTCGACAACAGTCGAAATCAGACGAAACTTTCATAATAATATTGTGTTTCCATCGTCGAGTATAAAGTCAATCTCCTAACATGACGACTTCGGACAAGATGGGAGACGTGCAATGCTGTGATCTGCTTTTCTTATCGAAATGCCTTATCAATTCATCTTTAGTTTTTTAAGGAGTTAGATCACTCTAGAGCCCGAAAAAATAGGATCATTTAGTGATTTCTTCAACGAAACTATAAAATAAATCAAAATTACAAAATAGAGTTTCTATTGTACACCTCAAACGATTTTGGGCCAAATTCAATTGCACATGGCGTCACGACTGGTCCAAAATCGTTTGAGGTGTACAATAGAAGCCCTATTTTGTAATTTTGATTTATTCCATAGTTCCGTTACAAAAATCACAAAATGTGCCTGCTTTTTGGCCTCTTGAGTGATCTAACCCCTAAAAAAACTAAAGATAAATTGATAAGGCATCTCACGGACTGTAGAAAATAATTTTCTGAAGGCGACATGCCAAAATAGTATAGATAACTAATCCTGTCCATCCCCTAACTAATTTTAAGGTAGCCAGTCGCGCCTATAGGATAATTGAAGGGTGGGCGAGTTGGTTTCGATTTTCCATAAAAACCGACATGGAGGGAAGCGATTACCGTGAAAGACTGTGCAATTTTGGGGCGCGAGATCCTTTCAGGGCGATGGGTACGCAACGTTGGAAGTCCATTAGGTCGAATTTCCTCGAAGCGGCGACGACGACGACGCGACGAGGTGAGGCAAACCGGCTGGGAAAACCCGTTGTTCACGTTAATAATTATTATCGATCGGCCGTGTCAGGAGTTAAACGAAGCGGGGCCGGCAATATTCCTTTGTGCGAGCCCGGGGGTTCTGCACGGCCAATCGGATAAGCCCGATCGCGCAGCCCACTTCGCCGCCGATGAATATTTATTTTGGAAAGGCGCTATAGAGAGAGAGCTGGACGCGACGTTATCGCGTCCGCTTGATTTCATCCGCTCGAGGAACGATTAATCTCGAGTCGCGGTGCGATTCAACTGGATTCGACCGAAACTCTTTGCACAAAACGAACATTTATTTCTACGTCTCTCTCTTTCTCTCTCTCGGAGTCGCTTTTATTTACTACGCGTCGCTCATTTTTTCCGTTGATTCTTTTCCCTTTAATTATTCCCGTAATAGAGACCCGCCAGTTCGTTAGCAAAGGGAAATATTAATTTTCCGCGGCGGTCAGCTTGAAAGGGATATGTATCCACCGAGTCTTCACTGAGTTGTGTAACTGGAAAAACCCACCTTTTCGGATGCGAAAATAATGATTTAAATCGTGGCAGCGCCGAGGTTACGAACCAACTCGGCTGCATCGCGGAACGTAATGAACAAGTAATTCGATCAAATGCAGAATAAAAGGTTCCAGTTCGCAGGAATTGCGATGTTCTCGAAATTGTTAGCAGGGCTTTTACAGAGAAATATTCTGTTTCTTACAAAGTTCGTTCTAAAATTATATGTATATTATGCGTCTCTTATTTATATGCATATTATGTAATACGAATAAATCGTTTCACGATTTCTAAGTATAGTTCAACGTACAATGGCAGGAAACTGGGAAATAACGGAGTGGCTCGTTTATTTTTAGCTTCTCGGGTCGGAAATCGTCAGACGTTCCCGGAAACGTAATATCTGCTACGGGGGTGGATTGAATTCGCTTTATGCCGCGGCGAGAGACCGACCGATACTCGGATGGTCCGCTTTTGAACGTTAGCGGGAGTCCATTACGATCAAGAACCGACTAGGCGAAAGGTAAACTCCGCCAAGTTTCCCGACACACCGGCCCGGTTCTTGCGAGGCGTCCGGACTTTGCCGTATACGCTCGTTTCTTCGACCGCAAATAGATCCCTTCTCGGTCAACGAAATATTCCTAACCCGCTGTGTGGTTAAGGGCCGCTCCCTGTCTCCGCCGGATTCCTTTGTAGCTTCAGAGTGGTTGCAGCTCGTAATCGCACTCCAAAACTCGACGCGATTTCCCTCGTTTCAACGCATCACTTCAGCTGCTGATTCCACGTTTGTTTAGCGATGCGTTCACCAGATTTTCGTATTCCGAATTATTAGATTGCAGATTTTCGTGAAAAATTAATATCGTTGTGTGTTGAATAGCATTAATTGTTTAATAAAATTGTATATTGGAAAGAAATGTTTTATGAATAAAAATTAAGGAAATAGTTAAGAGATGAAACTTATGTTAGAATATATTGAGGGTTTCGTAAACTAATGATTCAATTAGAATAAAATTGTACCACTCTTTGTACACTCTTGACGATATTCTGTTTAGAAAATATTTGAGTCATGCTGCTAATATTTACTTATAAGTTTCGCTTTTCTCTTTATATAGAGTAGCGCACTTGTATAAAATTATTATATAACAATAATATAAAATTTTTGTAGCGCAAATTTAAAAAAATCGTATTTACTTTTGCATTCAGTCATTCATATTTCTGTACAACTCGTGGCCATCAATAACTCCGTGCTAGTATCTCCCAGCTTTCTGAAGGCACGTCCTATTTACCTGCCGTTCAAGAAACCGAGTTTCGCAACGCGATTTCTGTTGATGAATTGATTTTCCTGAGCGAAAGACGGCCGCGATAACGACGCCAGATCGCAGCGACGCGACGGCGTCGCTCACCTTGTCGCTCGAAACTTTCCTCGTCTACTTGAAACGATAGTGGCAAACGTGTGCATAATATCGATGATGGACGCTGACAGGATGTATACACGTACGTACGGCGATAACATCGCGGATATTTTCTTGTTCATTTAGGTACAATACGGAAAGCGTGATATCAAACCTCTGATAACTACCAGCAATTCTCTTGTAAAGTGTGACTAAGAATAATATCAGTGGAAATTAAACCTTGCGACGTATTGAAGAGAGGAATAAAGCAAGATTCTCTAAATGTAAATGTAAATGCTTGAAATATGCTTATAGTAATTTCATTTTTTAAGATCGACAGAAAGAAGAAAAGATATCAAGTGGTTGAAAATGATCTACAATTTGAAATTGAAAAAGATTAGAAACAGTGAAGAAATTAAATCTTAAAGATGAAATAATTGAATCATAAAAATTTATTAGCAATTTCTCTATAATTATTTCTATAATTCACAATTGATGATCTGTATATATTGAACGCGCCATCTAATCTTCTAACTCCTTCGAATTTATTCCATTTGTATTGAACGAAATTCCCCATTGAGAATTCTGCTGCGACACGTCGAAATCCTCTCGTCGATGTACACGCAAAGGACATGCGGAGAGGCAAATAAATCCTGATAAATATTTCAGCTTCTACATCTCCGGCAGACAGTGTTCTTATATACTCTTTAATCCAAAGTTCTGCGAAGTAACCCGGCTTCAATGAAATAAACTGGAAAGAGAATTTTTCGTAGAACTCATGAAATATTTATAAAAGACCGAGAGACCAAGAACTCGAACTTTTTACGTTCCAGCTTCCTCCCCCGGTAAATGTTGTATTCATTGTGTGTAGAATTCCGGAAATTTCGAGTACAAACCAAGGAATAGCGATTTGTCTCGATGGGGTTACGAAATGACAGGCTCGGAGGTGGAGAAAGAGGTATTGGAGTGCAGGAGACCTCGTGAAAATTGTTCCTCGAAGAAAGTCTGAAGTCTTGGGTTCGGGAAGATGGGCAGGGGAAACGAGAAGGGAAAAGCGGCGAACGAAGCGAATAACGTATGTATGGTAATGCTGTTGCACGGCTTGTCTTTGGCCTCCCGCCTCGAAACCGTCGGAAAACTACCTACCGTCTACGACCTTTACTCTGTCTTTTTCATACGACATGTATCACTTCGAATTTTCCATTTCACTGACTCCCGACGATCACCCCTCGTCTTGATTCAATTTTATTTCAATGCACATATTTTCTATACACAACAAATGTTCCAATTTCTATTCACATCACAAATTTTACCCAACGCCCCTTTTTCCATAATTTTATACGCAATCTCTAAAAGCCAGCAAATAGAAATAGGAGCATTCATCTTATTTACTGAAATGTGAATTTTCGTACAAACTAAAATTTTGTCTACTCTTTCTTTTTTCAGTAAGCTCTTATTATCACATTAAAGAAGTAGTGTTAAAATATCCCAATATTTTATTCTATATTCAATGTTTTATCACATAAAATTTTTATAAAATTACAATTGGTTTATGTCTTGTTCACGAGGAGAATTACCTAACTGCTTTGATAGTATTATTCGTACGGCGACGAAATTGACTGACAGGAAAAAGTGAACCGGGTCAACAACGTCGCGGGAGGTTAAATCGTCACGACGGGGGTTCCTCGCGTGGCGAGGGACAGCCTCAAGATTGATCGTGCTTTCGCCCGTCTACGATAATGTTCGCGTGATTCGCTTCCTTTTCAATTAACATCTCGTCCAACTCGTCCAAACTCGGGTTCATCGTCTGTCACGACAGTCTTTTCCTACTTCCCGTTCGCAATCTCCAGAGTGTAATTTAAAAAATTTCGAATTCAATATTAGAACTATCGATCCTTCTTTATATGCAGTTCTCTAGTCAAAATCAATCATTTTTACTAACTTAATAATTCTAGTATTATAGAAGTATCAGATTAAAAAAGAATTATAAATTTTTATATAAGATTGCAACAGATAAAGAAAATTATGGTCACATTTATTGTATAATTATAAGAATATTACATTAAATTAAATTGAATTAAATTAAATTAAATTAAATTAAATTAAATTCGGAGTGTATTTTATACCTTATTTAATTAGAGCATTTTATAATAATGGAAAATGCGGTAATCTTTTATTCCAGCGTAATTTTGAAGAGACAGACAACACGTTTTAATCTGAATTAGTACTTCATTCTCTTTTTCCTCTTTTTTTTCCTGCATAAGCTAAGCTAGTTTCAAGAGATTGTTCAGATATTCGTGAAAGTTCAGTGTTAACGCGTCGGGCGAACATCTCCATCGAGTGGCGATATTACGTTCCTTGACGAGCTCGAGATTTTTTTACCCGGCATCTTTTCACGAGATAGATCCGAGGAGCTTCGCAGCGGAGGTTAAACTCGGTAAAAAAGAGACTAAAGGGAAGCTGCGCACCGGGCTGAGAGCGCCTTCGCTTCAATCCCCGGGGAGATAGAACCGAGAGACAACGTGAAAGATTAAAATTCTTTATTCCGATGCGGGCATCTTTAGTGCGCGACGGTTTTCGCTCGGTGTAACTTTATCCTATTTTATTTCTCCTCTTAGAGGTAGAAATTCTGCGAAACCAAACTTCTCGATGCCGCGGGTACATAACTACCTCGCGTCGCGAAACTTTCGCGTACCGCCCCGCGCGTTTCCTAAGCCGAGGTTTTGTGAACTCCCGACTTTTCATAAACTGCCATTCTAAGAAATCACTGAAATCCTGAATGCGAGGATCAAACGAGAATAGAGGACCGAGGAGATCTCTATTCTTCAGTTCTTCAACCGATTTTTCGACGTACAAAACTGTTGAAAATTGAAAATTGTAAAGACAAGCTATTTACTACTATTTTCGGATTTTACCCTCTTAAAAGAATACATGATAAAAAATGGGTCGAGATTCATTGTTCGAGCTGTACACAATAGCGGCACGAACCTTGAGGTAAAAATTGTTTTGTACACGTCTTTGTAAAAACCGTCGAAGATACGAGAGAGTTGAATATTTCTACTTTGTGAATTCCCTTCAATTTCCCGAAGACTCGTTCCCTGACCCGGTATTATTACCTCTGATCAAATACTTTTAACCAGCTGAAGCAGAACATTCTTTTATCTCGGCTTTAACCAGCTCGAGGTTACCCGGACGTTAAACATCCCCGGCGCGTTCTTATTGTTCCTTTGACCTAACCATCCATTTCCACGGCGAGAGCCATTGTTTCGCGAAAGCCTCTCGCATTTTTCTAGACGAAACCGACGGCGCCGCGGCGTGCCGTTCCGTGGATAGCGAGCGTTGATGAAATCGAACAACGCTAGAAATTCGATGCGACCCCCGAAGGGCCATGATTCATGTTCAAGCAGCCGAGAACAGTCGGCGTAGACGAAGAAAGATCGCGGCTGCTGGGATCTTTCACACTTACACGAACGCCCGACCTATTTTCACCTCCGCGCCTCCGTACATCGACCAAAAACGATCCCCGACCCATTTAGCACGCACACGTGCAAGAATTAATTTAATATAAATGGTATGAATATCTTTTGGCTCCTCGAAAGATGTAAATCATTTCAACCGTTTCTGATTTAACTTAATTTATACAGAAAGCTATTGTAAAGCTTCAATCTTGTATTTTACATTTGACGTCTGAGACACGTCATTCTAGTTTTGTTTTGTTGTTATTAATTTATTTTTGTTTTGCAATTCTAATTACTTGAAGACATCTTAATACTACATATGTCACCAATATTTTAGAAATAAATAAATTCTTACGTAAAATGTACTGCTTTTACATACAACTCCAAGCAACCAAAAATTATATCCGTTCCATATGCAAATATTTTCTCAAATAAATCCGTACCCAAGGGGTTAAATGTCTTGAACTTTGAATTAGGTTTCAGATTTCAAATCTTTTATAAGGCAACTAGATCTGTCGCATATGCGACGTGACGGCTCTGAGCGTGAGCACAGGTTGGTATGCGTTAAGTAGTACGAGCGTATTATGGTCAGCCGAGTTACTCTGACTACTGCGCGAAGTGGAGATCGCTGTTAAAGTAGGGAGAAATAAATTAGCCATGCTTGGTACCGTATCACTGTTACACATCACAGTTTTGCATGCGTGTCATGTACACCGACATTTATATCTCTTAATGTATTGCAAAACGTCAACAAAAATTATGTAAAACAACAGAATTTATTGATTTCAGTAAAAAAAACCTTCATAAAAATGAATTTTTATTTTCTAGAGTGCATTGATTCACTAAATTTGATCAAAATTTACGTACATCGATTAATTTATCCTACATTCAGTTCAATATTAAAAAAGTTGTTTTAAAGGATGTTGGACCAGCTCTGTTGGCCACTGTATCAGGATTACGCGAAACAATGCCGGGGCTGCAATCCCAAAAATATTTTCCACCGGAGAGAGAGATATTTCTGACTTTGAAGAATTATTTCACGCTGATCGATTCTCCCGGCCGAACCGACTCGATCGCCGTTATTTGAGATGCCCGCGGTGGGTTTCTATTTCTGGTATTATCAAAAAGGCAACTTTCCAGCCACGAATTCAGATATTTTATACGAAATTGGAAATAGTTAAAGTGGTATCAACCGTTCTAGAACGAACGCTAGTGCTCCCTAATTGCTTCTATTTTATTACAGAGTAAATAAAACATTGTAGAAGATAATTTTGTTACTATAAAAATAATGCCAATGTTGCATTACTGTACAAATATAATCGAGTAGGTTAAAGGTCAGATTTATAAATAAAATCTAAATAAAAATTCAAAAGGAGATGAAAAGGACAGCTTCAAGTAAGCAGACACAAGAAGAGGTGCAAAAGAATCTAAATCGGTAAAGAATACAAAATTTGTTATTTTTAATAATTATGTGAATTTTGGTAACGTAGAATCTAAGCTTAAAACAGTTGCAATAGCAGTAACACCAGATTCATTATAAAACGAAGTAACACCTAACGCGAGCACGTGAAATGAATTAGTATAATAATGAACTACGTTACACAATAACGAACTGAATTAATTAATTTCCAGCGAAAAAGGGATTTCTGTCTCCATTGCGGAATCCGACCTATTCGTAATTACACCTCGGTATATTAATTCATATTGTAATTTAATACGCTCGGGTATTCCAGCGATTAACAAATGGGAAAGTAGGTCGAGCCACGGCTATTTCGAGTATCAGATTTATTCTCGAGGATCCTCTGCGATTAGGATTCCCCGGTAATTGTTGCTGTTTAAGGGCCGATTCGTATTCGATCGAGAATTCCGATTTGGGATTTGAAACCGAAACCATAATCGATCGACGAGGGCACTAAATGGTACTCGAGCTCCGCTTCCGTTTTTAGCACGATAAATTCGCAATTTTATTCACATCAATTCATAATGACGTATAATTTCAAGCTCGGTAATAATAAATACACGTTTAATGTTAATAAACGTGATAAAATTACCGGAAGACCTTTATACTTCATCAAATAATTTTTATTTTATGTATTATATTATAAAAATATCATTATTCACGCGACGTGCATTAATACATAATTAAAATAATTATTTCCGGCAGGATTAAAAAAATCATAAGTATAAAATCTATGTATCAATCTTCCAAGCTACTCTAAGACCAGATTTACCTTGTACACAACTAGACAACCCACACACGTCATCGGCGAACCAGGTTTCACTTGTCTGGCTACTTCGCCGGAGTAAAAAGCTTGAAAGCGTCGGGTTACAGGAAAACAAACGCGGTCCAGGACGCGTAAATCTCTGTACGCTACCACGGGAACCAATCCCGACGGGGGGAGGATGGATTCTCTTTCAAGATATTCCCTCCTAACGTTGTACGAATCACCGAGGGATCGCGGAGTCGGGATCGGGATCGATTCAATTGCAGGTCGCAAATTGTCGCCGCCCGGCAGGGTTTCAAACGGAACCGCAAGCTGAGGCCCTGTCCCTGTCAGAATGTTGACGTATCGTCCTGCTTGGCGTCCTGGATATGCAAACGGAGAACCGGGGAACACTTTGGCCGGGCGACCGCACCCGCTGAATACACCGACGAATATAGAGGCAACGGATTTTCCCTACGGCCTGTCCGGCTCTCGTCTTCCTCTATCCGCTTATTTTATACTACTTCTTTTCCCTCTCGGATTTCATTGTTATCGGCTCCATTCTAATCTTATTTCGACTACCTTTTTTCTACCGATTCGCTTGCTACCGGATATCTCGTATTGACCTTTTCCATTTTCTCGTGGAATCCTTTCTGAATTGTCCTTCTGAATTCAATTATTCGCTATGTTTACCATTAATCGTGTTTCGTAAGATTTTTTCAACTGTTTCAAATTTATCCTATTTTTTACAAATATCGATTTATGTAATATTGTCCATTTTATCTCTTTCATAAAAATTTATTTATTTATTTATTTATTTACGGGCTATAAAAAAAACCCTTTATAATACATTGAAGTATATATACAGGCAGTACGTTTGAGCAAAATTAATTATTCTTGGAAACACATTTTTATATAAAAAAGTATTTACAGAGAGTGATTGAGGGAAAAGAAGCCACAATTCCGACGACTTTCAATTGCAAGCGATTCTCATATGCCAGAGAGAGAAAGAGAGAATAAGAAATTTCTGACACCTGGTTCATCCAGTTGGGAGGCTCTAAGGAGCCATTTCGTTCTGCTACGCCCGGCCGGTACCTGTATTTCCTCGGGAGTTTCCCACGCAGGCTGATTTTCGCGCAATATTCGCTTGTCCAAGGGTGTTTGTCCAGAGAATTCCCTCTGGAAATCTGCAGTCCCCACCGAACGCGGGAACGATTTTTTTCTAAACACACCGCGAAGTATCACAGTTCGTTTGATTTACTTTTAACTTGCGGAGACCGGCCAATTTTTCTCGAATTATTTGCGCCGGTGAAGCGACCGAATCATTTCGTTTAATATTCGAGCGACGGGTGAGTAAACGGTATGGTAAACTCTCTGTGGAAATATGGAAAACTTCTTTTCGATTAGCGGGGAACCTCTTCAGATTTCGAAGCAATTTCGCGGAGGCCTTTCAAAGGATTAATACGGCCGGCCCCGTTGTTTGAACGAAACATTTTCGTGGCTGAAATTCCGGGGCAAACACACTTTCCCGGCTGCCATAAAAATGATATATAAACACACTTGGCATGCCGCGGTTTCCCCGGTTAAGAATATGAAATTATATTTTTGCGCGTAGGAGGAGCGGCGGAGGACCCGACCCGGGGAGACGTGAGAATGCAAATTTTATGTAAATGACCGACAGCGGAAATGGCTATGGATACGGCCGGCTTTGAACAGGTGACATCCTGCGCTCTTAACAGGGCCGAAAGAGACTCTCTTGTCGCTTTATCTTCGTCGAGGGTCTACGTTCTAACTCTAGACGGAGCGAGACGGACAACTATGGATACTCAAACACGCTACGAGCGAATCTTTAAGCATGGAATAATTTCTCCTGCCTGTTTCTGTTTATCGTCTACTTGTGTACAGAGTTGATTAAAAATATCGTAGAAAGTGTTTCAACCCCAGGAATAATTAAAATTGTTGAACAAACATTTAGAGCGAACAATATCTGCTGAAATTTGTCCTTTATTCCTCATTTCTTTTATATAATGTTTGTATAATATTAATTTTGTA
>SMSR01015186.1:0-10282 GCA_019453355.1 Ceratina japonica | reverse complement strand
TGTTGTTTCAGAATCGTCGCCTACTCTCACTTTTTTCTCAATCCAGTTCAATTTTAATCAAGCTAGTTGATAGTTTCCTCGGTTTAGTTATTTCCAAAATAAAATTAAGTATGATTACGGCACTATTAATACTCAGTTGTTGATTACAATTATTTTATTGTACTAAGATAATATGATTTAGAATTTTACTGGAGTTAGGATTTACACGATTACGTGATTCACCTAATTGTTTGATTAAAATAGCAGATTTTTTTACTGTACGAAGATAATATGATTTAGAATTTTACTGGAGNCATTCCTCTAATTCAGGGTGTTAGAAACTCAATTAGAATTCGAAATTATTAATCCGAGATTTCTAACTAAATATCGAATTCTCCGTTAGAACTTTATCGAATTTATTCTTCCTCTTGTTTGTTTCTCCATTTCATTAGATCTAAATATTAGGTCAAGATTTCTAACTTAATATCAAATTCTTGGAATAAGAGTTGCTCTAATAAATAAAATGGTCAACAGACTGGGAATCCTAATCCCGAATCTGTCACTCTGGAATTGGAATTTCGAATCATTTGTCGTCGATCCTTTGCGAATGAATTACTGCATTCCTCTAATGCAGTGTATTAGAATAGAATCTCAATTAGAATTTCGAAGTGTTAAGTCAAGATTTTTAATTAAACGTCAAATTCTTCGTTAAGATCCCTCGAATTTATTCTTCAAAAATTAAATAATTATTATTGCATTCCTCTAATTCAGGGTGTTAGAAACTCAATTAGAATTCGAAATTATTAATCCGAGATTTCTAACTAAATATCGAATTCTCCGTTAGAACTTTATCGAATTTATTCTTCCTCTTGTTTGTTTCTCCATTTCATTAGATCTAAATATTAGGTCAAGATTTCTAACTTAATATCAAATTCTTGGAATAAGAGTTGCTCTAATAAATAAAATGGTCAACAGACTGGGAATCCTAATCCCGAATCTGTCACTCTGGAATTGGAATTTCGAATCATTTGTCGTCGATCCTTTGCGAATGAATTACTGCATTCCTCTAATGCAGTGTATTAGAATAGAATCTCAATTAGAATTTCGAAGTGTTAAGTCAAGATTTTTAATTAAACGTCAAATTCTTCGTTAAGATCCCTCGAATTTATTCTTCAAAAATTAAATAATTATTATTGCATTCCTCTAATTCAGGGTGTTAGAAACTCAATTAGAATTCGAAATTATTAATCCGAGATTTCTAACTAAATATCGAATTCTCCGTTAGAACTTTATCGAATTTATTCTTCCTCTTGTTTGTTTCTCCATTTCATTAGATCTAAATATTAGGTCAAGATTTCTAACTTAATATCAAATTCTTGGAATAAGAGTTGCTCTAATAAATAAAATGGTCAACAGACTGGGAATCCTAATCCCGAATCTGTCACTCTGGAATTGGAATTTCGAATCATTTGTCGTCGATCCTTTGCGAATGAATTACTGCATTCCTCTAATGCAGTGTATTAGAATAGAATCTCAATTAGAATTTCGAAGTGTTAAGTCAAGATTTTTAATTAAACGTCAAATTCTTCGTTAAGATCCCTCGAATTTATTCTTCAAAAATTAAATAATTATTATTGCATTCCTCTAATTCAGGGTGTTAGAAACTCAATTAGAATTCGAAATTATTAATCCGAGATTTCTAACTAAATATCGAATTCTCCGTTAGAACTTTATCGAATTTATTCTTCCTCTTGTTTGTTTCTCCATTTCATTAGATCTAAATATTAGGTCAAGATTTCTAACTTAATATCAAATTCTTGGAATAAGAGTTGCTCTAATAAATAAAATGGTCAACAGACTGGGAATCCTAATCCCGAATCTGTCACTCTGGAATTGGAATTTCGAATCATTTGTCGTCGATCCTTTGCGAATGAATTACTGCATTCCTCTAATGCAGTGTATTAGAATAGAATCTCAATTAGAATTTCGAAGTGTTAAGTCAAGATTTTTAATTAAACGTCAAATTCTTCGTTAAGATCCCTCGAATTTATTCTTCAAAAATTAAATAATTATTATTGCATTCCTCTAATTCAGGGTGTTAGAAACTCAATTAGAATTCGAAATTATTAATCCGAGATTTCTAACTAAATATCGAATTCTCCGTTAGAACTTTATCGAATTTATTCTTCCTCTTGTTTGTTTCTCCATTTCATTAGATCTAAATATTAGGTCAAGATTTCTAACTTAATATCAAATTCTTGGAATAAGAGTTGCTCTAATAAATAAAATGGTCAACAGACTGGGAATCCTAATCCCGAATCTGTCACTCTGGAATTGGAATTTCGAATCATTTGTCGTCGATCCTTTGCGAATGAATTACTGCATTCCTCTAATGCAGTGTATTAGAATAGAATCTCAATTAGAATTTCGAAGTGTTAAGTCAAGATTTTTAATTAAACGTCAAATTCTTCGTTAAGATCCCTCGAATTTATTCTTCAAAAATTAAATAATTATTATTGCATTCCTCTAATTCAGGGTGTTAGAAACTCAATTAGAATTCGAAATTATTAATCCGAGATTTCTAACTAAATATCGAATTCTCCGTTAGAACTTTATCGAATTTATTCTTCCTCTTGTTTGTTTCTCCATTTCATTAGATCTAAATATTAGGTCAAGATTTCTAACTTAATATCAAATTCTTGGAATAAGAGTTGCTCTAATAAATAAAATGGTCAACAGACTGGGAATCCTAATCCCGAATCTGTCACTCTGGAATTGGAATTTCGAATCATTTGTCGTCGATCCTTTGCGAATGAATTACTGCATTCCTCTAATGCAGTGTATTAGAATAGAATCTCAATTAGAATTTCGAAGTGTTAAGTCAAGATTTTTAATTAAACGTCAAATTCTTCGTTAAGATCCCTCGAATTTATTCTTCAAAAATTAAATAATTATTATTGCATTCCTCTAATTCAGGGTGTTAGAAACTCAATTAGAATTCGAAATTATTAATCCGAGATTTCTAACTAAATATCGAATTCTCCGTTAGAACTTTATCGAATTTATTCTTCCTCTTGTTTGTTTCTCCATTTCATTAGATCTAAATATTAGGTCAAGATTTCTAACTTAATATCAAATTCTTGGAATAAGAGTTGCTCTAATAAATAAAATGGTCAACAGACTGGGAATCCTAATCCCGAATCTGTCACTCTGGAATTGGAATTTCGAATCATTTGTCGTCGATCCTTTGCGAATGAATTACTGCATTCCTCTAATGCAGTGTATTAGAATAGAATCTCAATTAGAATTTCGAAGTGTTAAGTCAAGATTTTTAATTAAACGTCAAATTCTTCGTTAAGATCCCTCGAATTTATTCTTCAAAAATTAAATAATTATTATTGCATTCCTCTAATTCAGGGTGTTAGAAACTCAATTAGAATTCGAAATTATTAATCCGAGATTTCTAACTAAATATCGAATTCTCCGTTAGAACTTTATCGAATTTATTCTTCCTCTTGTTTGTTTCTCCATTTCATTAGATCTAAATATTAGGTCAAGATTTCTAACTTAATATCAAATTCTTGGAATAAGAGTTGCTCTAATAAATAAAATGGTCAACAGACTGGGAATCCTAATCCCGAATCTGTCACTCTGGAATTGGAATTTCGAATCATTTGTCGTCGATCCTTTGCGAATGAATTACTGCATTCCTCTAATGCAGTGTATTAGAATAGAATCTCAATTAGAATTTCGAAGTGTTAAGTCAAGATTTTTAATTAAACGTCAAATTCTTCGTTAAGATCCCTCGAATTTATTCTTCAAAAATTAAATAATTATTATTGCATTCCTCTAATTCAGGGTGTTAGAAACTCAATTAGAATTCGAAATTATTAATCCGAGATTTCTAACTAAATATCGAATTCTCCGTTAGAACTTTATCGAATTTATTCTTCCTCTTGTTTGTTTCTCCATTTCATTAGATCTAAATATTAGGTCAAGATTTCTAACTTAATATCAAATTCTTGGAATAAGAGTTGCTCTAATAAATAAAATGGTCAACAGACTGGGAATCCTAATCCCGAATCTGTCACTCTGGAATTGGAATTTCGAATCATTTGTCGTCGATCCTTTGCGAATGAATTACTGCATTCCTCTAATGCAGTGTATTAGAATAGAATCTCAATTAGAATTTCGAAGTGTTAAGTCAAGATTTTTAATTAAACGTCAAATTCTTCGTTAAGATCCCTCGAATTTATTCTTCAAAAATTAAATAATTATTATTGCATTCCTCTAATTCAGGGTGTTAGAAACTCAATTAGAATTCGAAATTATTAATCCGAGATTTCTAACTAAATATCGAATTCTCCGTTAGAACTTTATCGAATTTATTCTTCCTCTTGTTTGTTTCTCCATTTCATTAGATCTAAATATTAGGTCAAGATTTCTAACTTAATATCAAATTCTTGGAATAAGAGTTGCTCTAATAAATAAAATGGTCAACAGACTGGGAATCCTAATCCCGAATCTGTCACTCTGGAATTGGAATTTCGAATCATTTGTCGTCGATCCTTTGCGAATGAATTACTGCATTCCTCTAATGCAGTGTATTAGAATAGAATCTCAATTAGAATTTCGAAGTGTTAAGTCAAGATTTTTAATTAAACGTCAAATTCTTCGTTAAGATCCCTCGAATTTATTCTTCAAAAATTAAATAATTATTATTGCATTCCTCTAATTCAGGGTGTTAGAAACTCAATTAGAATTCGAAATTATTAATCCGAGATTTCTAACTAAATATCGAATTCTCCGTTAGAACTTTATCGAATTTATTCTTCCTCTTGTTTGTTTCTCCATTTCATTAGATCTAAATATTAGGTCAAGATTTCTAACTTAATATCAAATTCTTGGAATAAGAGTTGCTCTAATAAATAAAATGGTCAACAGACTGGGAATCCTAATCCCGAATCTGTCACTCTGGAATTGGAATTTCGAATCATTTGTCGTCGATCCTTTGCGAATGAATTACTGCATTCCTCTAATGCAGTGTATTAGAATAGAATCTCAATTAGAATTTCGAAGTGTTAAGTCAAGATTTTTAATTAAACGTCAAATTCTTCGTTAAGATCCCTCGAATTTATTCTTCAAAAATTAAATAATTATTATTGCATTCCTCTAATTCAGGGTGTTAGAAACTCAATTAGAATTCGAAATTATTAATCCGAGATTTCTAACTAAATATCGAATTCTCCGTTAGAACTTTATCGAATTTATTCTTCCTCTTGTTTGTTTCTCCATTTCATTAGATCTAAATATTAGGTCAAGATTTCTAACTTAATATCAAATTCTTGGAATAAGAGTTGCTCTAATAAATAAAATGGTCAACAGACTGGGAATCCTAATCCCGAATCTGTCACTCTGGAATTGGAATTTCGAATCATTTGTCGTCGATCCTTTGCGAATGAATTACTGCATTCCTCTAATGCAGTGTATTAGAATAGAATCTCAATTAGAATTTCGAAGTGTTAAGTCAAGATTTTTAATTAAACGTCAAATTCTTCGTTAAGATCCCTCGAATTTATTCTTCAAAAATTAAATAATTATTATTGCATTCCTCTAATTCAGGGTGTTAGAAACTCAATTAGAATTCGAAATTATTAATCCGAGATTTCTAACTAAATATCGAATTCTCCGTTAGAACTTTATCGAATTTATTCTTCCTCTTGTTTGTTTCTCCATTTCATTAGATCTAAATATTAGGTCAAGATTTCTAACTTAATATCAAATTCTTGGAATAAGAGTTGCTCTAATAAATAAAATGGTCAACAGACTGGGAATCCTAATCCCGAATCTGTCACTCTGGAATTGGAATTTCGAATCATTTGTCGTCGATCCTTTGCGAATGAATTACTGCATTCCTCTAATGCAGTG
The DNA here is from genome assembly GCA_019453355.1 of Ceratina japonica. Taxonomy (NCBI): domain Eukaryota; kingdom Metazoa; phylum Arthropoda; class Insecta; order Hymenoptera; family Apidae; genus Ceratina; species Ceratina japonica. The sequence continues at coordinate 4,375 of SMSR01015186.1, read as the reverse complement.
TATTAGAATAGAATCTCAATTAGAATTTCGAAGTGTTAAGTCAAGATTTTTAATTAAACGTCAAATTCTTCGTTAAGATCCCTCGAATTTATTCTTCAAAAATTAAATAATTATTATTGCATTCCTCTAATTCAGGGTGTTAGAAACTCAATTAGAATTCGAAATTATTAATCCGAGATTTCTAACTAAATATCGAATTCTCCGTTAGAACTTTATCGAATTTATTCTTCCTCTTGTTTGTTTCTCCATTTCATTAGATCTAAATATTAGGTCAAGATTTCTAACTTAATATCAAATTCTTGGAATAAGAGTTGCTCTAATAAATAAAATGGTCAACAGACTGGGAATCCTAATCCCGAATCTGTCACTCTGGAATTGGAATTTCGAATCATTTGTCGTCGATCCTTTGCGAATGAATTACTGCATTCCTCTAATGCAGTGTATTAGAATAGAATCTCAATTAGAATTTCGAAGTGTTAAGTCAAGATTTTTAATTAAACGTCAAATTCTTCGTTAAGATCCCTCGAATTTATTCTTCAAAAATTAAATAATTATTATTGCATTCCTCTAATTCAGGGTGTTAGAAACTCAATTAGAATTCGAAATTATTAATCCGAGATTTCTAACTAAATATCGAATTCTCCGTTAGAACTTTATCGAATTTATTCTTCCTCTTGTTTGTTTCTCCATTTCATTAGATCTAAATATTAGGTCAAGATTTCTAACTTAATATCAAATTCTTGGAATAAGAGTTGCTCTAATAAATAAAATGGTCAACAGACTGGGAATCCTAATCCCGAATCTGTCACTCTGGAATTGGAATTTCGAATCATTTGTCGTCGATCCTTTGCGAATGAATTACTGCATTCCTCTAATGCAGTGTATTAGAATAGAATCTCAATTAGAATTTCGAAGTGTTAAGTCAAGATTTTTAATTAAACGTCAAATTCTTCGTTAAGATCCCTCGAATTTATTCTTCAAAAATTAAATAATTATTATTGCATTCCTCTAATTCAGGGTGTTAGAAACTCAATTAGAATTCGAAATTATTAATCCGAGATTTCTAACTAAATATCGAATTCTCCGTTAGAACTTTATCGAATTTATTCTTCCTCTTGTTTGTTTCTCCATTTCATTAGATCTAAATATTAGGTCAAGATTTCTAACTTAATATCAAATTCTTGGAATAAGAGTTGCTCTAATAAATAAAATGGTCAACAGACTGGGAATCCTAATCCCGAATCTGTCACTCTGGAATTGGAATTTCGAATCATTTGTCGTCGATCCTTTGCGAATGAATTACTGCATTCCTCTAATGCAGTGTATTAGAATAGAATCTCAATTAGAATTTCGAAGTGTTAAGTCAAGATTTTTAATTAAACGTCAAATTCTTCGTTAAGATCCCTCGAATTTATTCTTCAAAAATTAAATAATTATTATTGCATTCCTCTAATTCAGGGTGTTAGAAACTCAATTAGAATTCGAAATTATTAATCCGAGATTTCTAACTAAATATCGAATTCTCCGTTAGAACTTTATCGAATTTATTCTTCCTCTTGTTTGTTTCTCCATTTCATTAGATCTAAATATTAGGTCAAGATTTCTAACTTAATATCAAATTCTTGGAATAAGAGTTGCTCTAATAAATAAAATGGTCAACAGACTGGGAATCCTAATCCCGAATCTGTCACTCTGGAATTGGAATTTCGAATCATTTGTCGTCGATCCTTTGCGAATGAATTACTGCATTCCTCTAATGCAGTGTATTAGAATAGAATCTCAATTAGAATTTCGAAGTGTTAAGTCAAGATTTTTAATTAAACGTCAAATTCTTCGTTAAGATCCCTCGAATTTATTCTTCAAAAATTAAATAATTATTATTGCATTCCTCTAATTCAGGGTGTTAGAAACTCAATTAGAATTCGAAATTATTAATCCGAGATTTCTAACTAAATATCGAATTCTCCGTTAGAACTTTATCGAATTTATTCTTCCTCTTGTTTGTTTCTCCATTTCATTAGATCTAAATATTAGGTCAAGATTTCTAACTTAATATCAAATTCTTGGAATAAGAGTTGCTCTAATAAATAAAATGGTCAACAGACTGGGAATCCTAATCCCGAATCTGTCACTCTGGAATTGGAATTTCGAATCATTTGTCGTCGATCCTTTGCGAATGAATTACTGCATTCCTCTAATGCAGTGTATTAGAATAGAATCTCAATTAGAATTTCGAAGTGTTAAGTCAAGATTTTTAATTAAACGTCAAATTCTTCGTTAAGATCCCTCGAATTTATTCTTCAAAAATTAAATAATTATTATTGCATTCCTCTAATTCAGGGTGTTAGAAACTCAATTAGAATTCGAAATTATTAATCCGAGATTTCTAACTAAATATCGAATTCTCCGTTAGAACTTTATCGAATTTATTCTTCCTCTTGTTTGTTTCTCCATTTCATTAGATCTAAATATTAGGTCAAGATTTCTAACTTAATATCAAATTCTTGGAATAAGAGTTGCTCTAATAAATAAAATGGTCAACAGACTGGGAATCCTAATCCCGAATCTGTCACTCTGGAATTGGAATTTCGAATCATTTGTCGTCGATCCTTTGCGAATGAATTACTGCATTCCTCTAATGCAGTGTATTAGAATAGAATCTCAATTAGAATTTCGAAGTGTTAAGTCAAGATTTTTAATTAAACGTCAAATTCTTCGTTAAGATCCCTCGAATTTATTCTTCAAAAATTAAATAATTATTATTGCATTCCTCTAATTCAGGGTGTTAGAAACTCAATTAGAATTCGAAATTATTAATCCGAGATTTCTAACTAAATATCGAATTCTCCGTTAGAACTTTATCGAATTTATTCTTCCTCTTGTTTGTTTCTCCATTTCATTAGATCTAAATATTAGGTCAAGATTTCTAACTTAATATCAAATTCTTGGAATAAGAGTTGCTCTAATAAATAAAATGGTCAACAGACTGGGAATCCTAATCCCGAATCTGTCACTCTGGAATTGGAATTTCGAATCATTTGTCGTCGATCCTTTGCGAATGAATTACTGCATTCCTCTAATGCAGTGTATTAGAATAGAATCTCAATTAGAATTTCGAAGTGTTAAGTCAAGATTTTTAATTAAACGTCAAATTCTTCGTTAAGATCCCTCGAATTTATTCTTCAAAAATTAAATAATTATTATTGCATTCCTCTAATTCAGGGTGTTAGAAACTCAATTAGAATTCGAAATTATTAATCCGAGATTTCTAACTAAATATCGAATTCTCCGTTAGAACTTTATCGAATTTATTCTTCCTCTTGTTTGTTTCTCCATTTCATTAGATCTAAATATTAGGTCAAGATTTCTAACTTAATATCAAATTCTTGGAATAAGAGTTGCTCTAATAAATAAAATGGTCAACAGACTGGGAATCCTAATCCCGAATCTGTCACTCTGGAATTGGAATTTCGAATCATTTGTCGTCGATCCTTTGCGAATGAATTACTGCATTCCTCTAATGCAGTGTATTAGAATAGAATCTCAATTAGAATTTCGAAGTGTTAAGTCAAGATTTTTAATTAAACGTCAAATTCTTCGTTAAGATCCCTCGAATTTATTCTTCAAAAATTAAATAATTATTATTGCATTCCTCTAATTCAGGGTGTTAGAAACTCAATTAGAATTCGAAATTATTAATCCGAGATTTCTAACTAAATATCGAATTCTCCGTTAGAACTTTATCGAATTTATTCTTCCTCTTGTTTGTTTCTCCATTTCATTAGATCTAAATATTAGGTCAAGATTTCTAACTTAATATCAAATTCTTGGAATAAGAGTTGCTCTAATAAATAAAATGGTCAACAGACTGGGAATCCTAATCCCGAATCTGTCACTCTGGAATTGGAATTTCGAATCATTTGTCGTCGATCCTTTGCGAATGAATTACTGCATTCCTCTAATGCAGTGTATTAGAATAGAATCTCAATTAGAATTTCGAAGTGTTAAGTCAAGATTTTTAATTAAACGTCAAATTCTTCGTTAAGATCCCTCGAATTTATTCTTCAAAAATTAAATAATTATTATTGTATTCCTCTAATTCAGGGTGTTAGAAACTCAATTAGAATTCGAAATTATTAATCCGAGATTTCTAACTAAATATCGAATTCTCCGTTAGAACTTTATCGAATTTATTCTTCCTCTTGTTTGTTTCTCCATTTCATTAGATCTAAATGTTAGGTCAAGATTTCTAACTTAATATCAAATTCTTGGAATAAGAGTTGCTCTAATAAATAAAATGGTCAACAGACTGAAAAACCTAGTCCAGAGTCTGTCACTCTACTTTAAATCGGAATTCTCCATCATTTGTCGTCGA
>SMSR01015178.1:36016-60518 GCA_019453355.1 Ceratina japonica | reverse complement strand
ACGCGAGGAGAGACGAATTATAATGTTCTGGACGATTTTATTGAAATACGTGACATAAATTCTGGTTTTTTCGCAGGTCGAACGCACGACTCCACGTACACTCTGTACAGATTGGGCGAGAGACTGTCGAGCGGAGTGAGACTGTACGTGGAGACCGGGAGGACGGATGGCCTGGACGCGGATGGAGACTCGCCCAACAGTCTTCATTCGTTCACGGGGCCGCCGGTTCCTCAGGGAGAAGGCACCAGCATCGCGAGAGCGTTCTTAGACGGCAATCACACCCTGATAAGCATCATGGCGCGCATCAACCCCAGCCCGGACTGGTTCGTGGGAGTCGATTCCTTCCAGCTGTGCGTCGAGGGCAATTGGGTCGATACCGTCACCGTCGAGGTAGTGTAATTAAATACGTTTGTCGGCGTTAAAACTGAACGGCGATCGAAAGAAAGAAAACTTTGACGGAAAGTAGTTTATTAATTGTCTGCGAGTTTGTTACGCGGCAGCGGCATAAATCTTTCTTTACAAACCGTTGAATGGACGCGTATCCTTTCAAAGAATTTCAATTCGTGGTTTGATAAAGCCTCGGAATTAGGCCGCCATATGGAAAATTAGATAGAACGCCCGAGAGAATTTCGCATTCATCGATGCCCCTAGATATCGAACAAAAGCTAGTCCTCGTTATAGAGAGAGAGGAAGCTTTTTATCATTTGGATACGCGGCGCCGTATTAACGTCCCTTCATTACGAGCTACCGGCAGCTAGTTCGGCAAAGGGTTACAGAGCAAAAAATACACTTTGAAGCTCGGCGATCGGGATGAGTATGTGGGTCGCGTCCCATTTAAGCCTGGCCCCCGCGATGTCGTCTCATTAGAATCCATCGGTGCGGCCATTGAAAAGGGGTTTCACTACCGTCTGTTCGTCTCTTTTCTCAGCTGGACCCGCTCGACGGTGGAACGGATAACGGGTTCACGTTCACGGCTGCCAACTGGCCGACTCAGCCGCAAGGAATCGCCTACAGGATCACGTCGCGGTATCCGGCGCATCCCGCTGGAAGCTTTTATTATCCGAATCTACCTCGACTGCCGCCGATAGCGACCCTCACCTTCACCAAGGTAGAATTCATACATTTCATTTCTTAGAAATTAGAACTCTTCTATTCTCTCGAATTAAAATCCTTCGATCTCGGGGTTTATCGAGGACAGACGAAGAACAAGCGTTTCGAAGCTTCATTTTTATATGCAAAAATTAAGTTGTGAAATTGGCGCACCGGCACGTTGACCCCTTTTACGGTAAATTCCTGGTTGCCCCCGTCATCGGTGACGTTCGCTCGGTAACAGGGTCGCCTCGTCAATATTTATTTCCCGAAGGCAACCCCCGCAGCTGTTACTTCCGTGAAATTCAAGTTTCCGCATCTCATCTGGAAGAAGCCCTCCTTTTTCCAGCCATATTTTGATGCAAGCCGTTTTAATACGATCCTCTTCGTCGTCGTCACTTCGAACGCGTTCTATTTAATTAATAAAAATTTCGACGATCTTCGTCGATCGCGCTCGCCTGACGCGCGTAAAATCATTTTTCCCCGTTAGAGCCCCGTCGAGTGTTACATCACCGGTGTTTTTCCGCGCGATTCGCCATTACCGGGTAACCGGTAACGACAACGCGTTTTCCCGTGTCGCGACGAGTTTCAGGAAGAGAATGCTGGAAAAAATAGAGAACGGGGGACGGTTCCATTACGGGCGGAGCATCTTAGGTACTCCATTAAGCTCGAAATTGGAGCGCGCGCGACGTAATGCTCGCTCGACGACGACGCGACTGCATCCATTCACGGTTGCGACGATTCTACGAATCGATAATGTTTATGTCCTCGGACAGGATGGAAAACGCGGCTCCAACGTTCGATTGATCGACGAGTCGCTCGACGGCGAATCTAAGACCAGATCGCGTTGATGGAAACGCGAGAAAGAGATCGAGAGAGACCCGAACCGATAATCATCCGCTCGTAATTCTTTACGCTGAGACCGGTCTCGCGTCGTCGGATCTTTCTAAAACAGTAAACACGGCTTTGATTCTCGAGACCTGCGAGACCTAATTATCATACTTGCTCGTACTTTGAAATTATGGAAATAGCAAACAGAATCTGTGAAATGTTCCGTGGAAAGTTCAAAGACGCGACGCGGGCTAAGGATTAATTCGAAAATTTTCCGTGATGACCCAGTTGCGTGCAGAGAAGTTCCTGAAAATTAATATCCTAAGAGCCGGGGCCGCGTAAATAGCGGTTGAAAATCAGCCGTGACACCGGCGTTCGCTGGATCGGGGATTCCGTCGGTCCCGGGAAGGAAGCGGTGCCGGCTCCGTTATCATTTATGCCAATTAGGTACGTTCCGCGTAATGCGACGATATTAACCTAACAAAGTGGCCCCCGCGGTTGGCTCCGCGTTTGTTTTCTCTCGCGGCGTTTAATGCCCGCCGACCCCGGAATATTAAAGCGGGAGTTTCGCGAACATCGGAAACGTAGTTAAGGCACATTAGTATTAGGGGATCGTCGCTGTTTTCTCCTCTATTCCCTATTTATTATCCCGCCCGATCTCGTTATACCGGGCTCGGATCGAGTCGTTAAAAGAATTGTAAAATGTAATCCGATGCGATTCGCGAATGATCTGATACGCGAATGGAAAAATGCTCGGAACAAATAGTAGTATTATACACCGACGTGGATACGGTATACGACTTTTGTTTCGAACATTTTTACGGAAAATAAACATTCGCTGCTGGCGATCTCGCGAAACGAATGCAGTAGCATTTTGTTAAGCGCGTCGCGCGTAATAATTAGAGTTTCGCGCTAGGGGAAATATCGGGTCAATTAGGACACGTCAGAAAAAACCGGTTATTGCGTCTGGTATCCGTATGAAAAATCCACAAGGCGGAGGTTTAATCTCTCGGGTATTTACGCGCGTTCGTTTGGCCGGAGGGCGAAGCGCGGAGAGTGCAAGGGGTTTAGCTACGGGGTGTAAACACAAATTTGAAAATTTTCTCCCCCCGTCCCGTAGTGCAAACGATACCTCCTCGTTCATTAGCGCTCCGTGTCGCGCGAAACCTAATCTACGGGAATATATACCTGCGCCAACTACATGGAAACGTGGAGACCGGGCAAAACCAATGGATCGTGCAGGTGGCTCGGTCCAAGCCCCGGCTGTAACCGGCCGGGAGAGAGTGCGCGCACGGTATTTACCCGTGGGCAACTCGAACAACTCGCATAAATTTCGCCGATCAGTTTTTGGGTCGCAGCCCCGGCCGGCGAATTTGCCCCCCCCCCCCCCCCCCAAGCTACTTCCCCGGAAAACATTCTCGTCCCGTTGTTACCGCTGATGCTTTTTTCAACCCTCTGACGAGGAACGGATACGCGGGAGACTCGACTATAAATTGTATCGTTCCCTCTTCGTACTCGGCTCCGCGATATTTCATACGCCAAAATATGTACCTACGTCCTTTTTTTGTCTTCCCCGGACTCATTTTCATTTTTATAAAAATTCGAGTTCCGTTCGACGCTTCCCGGCCCTCTTTTCTTACTCGAAAATCGTCATTGAGTCCCGGTAAACCGACACCGTATCGCTCCATCTCCGCGCCTCTCCGGGAAAAGCCCGTGGCCGCGCTCTTTTCTCCCCGACAGAAAGCTTGCGGCGTGCACTCCCGAGGTTTTAGCACTCGAATGGACTCGTAAAGTTGTACAATCTCTCTTTTGGATCGGGGGGGAGAGAGATCCAACGGTAGGCGGATTTGCGCCCGTTGTGTTCGGATGGACACGGAAATTCTCTCCCGATGCAGTTGGGAGCGTCGCGGCGCGGTTATGCACACGCAACCCACAACTCCTCGGATAATACTCGAAGCCGGGGAACGCGAAAACCCGGTTTTGCGGCCGAAACGTTTCGTTTGTTTTACACCCTGTTTCACCCGGGAGCTTGTAATAAACGCGCAACACGTGATACCCACACTTACTGCGGAACCGTTTCCGATTCGCGTAATAACGCCGTTGACCATCGTTTACGGTCCGCGTGAATTGTTTAAACGGGTAACAATATTATAAACAATGCCGTTTACCTACCGGCCCAGACCTCGCCAAAGCGAATTTATAATTCACTCACGCCTGTAAGTGGTACCCGCCTTAATCCCCGTTCATACGTTCCATGTATATTTCAGAATAATCCCGCCGTATTTATCGTCGTTGAATCGATCGAACATCACCTCATTTTCTACCATTACTATCCATGCCTTTTAGACTATGTATCCTTTTTTACGATCGGTCCAAGAATACGTTCCGTTTAAATCGTATTACGAATTATATTTTAATAAATATCCCTTCCGTCCCGACCGCGAAAGAACACCGGCTGAATTTTCATCTCACCGCTTTCACGAGCAACCCTTTTCTGCTTGTCCGGCCGCGAATTTCCACCTGCCCCAAACACTCGGCGCGCTTCAGAAACTGAGCTCGAGGGGGTCGAAACTGGGATGGGGTATATACGAGTTTCGGCGTGTGTTATTACTTCCGGAACACAGGGCCGTACACACGCCGGCGGATTTCTCCAAGGCGGTCACCCCCCCGACGAAGTTGCCTCGTCACTCCGCCTCGAGAATTCGAAATTAGACGATGACGCGTACGTGTAACCGAGAGAACTTACTTCTTCCCTGCCAAGTTTCCCACCGAGATGAACTGCCGTTCCATCGTTAAATTATACTTTTCGCGTTCCCCGGCGAACGTCTGTTTCCAAGTGCGACGAAAATCTGCCGCCCGGGAACGGCGGATCGAAAATTAGAAACGTAAGTATACTGTCTAACGATGCAGAAGATTTTTGTCCGCGAAAATTGTCGTTGTTGCGAGCGACGGGAAAATCGTCGTGAAATTTGGTTTTCCGGGGAGCGCGGAGATAAGAAGTTTTATACGTCGGAAACATAAATCCATCGGGGGACGGGCGGACGTCATAAAAAAAATTTTACCACCGGCCCTCGGCCAATCCGGTTTTAGCAAAACGATGGCTGCATTAGCGCAATCAACCTTACAGTCTCCGTCGTTTGCATAATTCCCTCCTCTTTCTCTCTCTGCCCCCGCGATGGATTCCTACTTCGCAAATGAATTTCCCTCGCCGAAGAACGAGTTCCCGGAGAACTTTGTAAAAACTTGTGTGCATACGAGCGGAATGAACTTTTTCCTATTTCACCTGGGCGTGCCGGTTACCACAGAGCAGATTTTGCAACTTTTATGATCCGATTTAACTTCGGACTCTCTAATCGAGTCATCCCGCTAACTATGTTTTGACAGTCGGCGACGGCCGACTCGGCCCCGCTTAAAAACCATTTCCAAGTCTTTTCGGTGGCTAGTTAATCGATCGAAACACGCGCGAACGCGATTATTCGGGGAAATATTTTCTCGCCCCTCTGACAGGGGTTTCGCGCGCGGCCGAAGGAAAAAAAAGGAGGGCTCGTGATTCGGTTACAACGCGACGCGGCCGTGATCGGAAAGTTCGATTACGGACGCGAGTTGCCGTGGGACAGCTGCCAGAAAATTTAGTTTCCGAGTTAACTCGAATAACTCGCATAAATTCTCGGCGCCTCTCTGTTTTCGGACACGGCTCGTCGGTCATCCGACATTACCGATCTCCGTTCCCCGCCCGGTTCCGCGTCTCGCTTTTTCTCGACCGGAAAACGCGCCGCGCGTTCCGACGAACGGGCTCCCGTCGAGTCGACGCGCGTGCGGCCACGAATTTTGCCTCGACCCGTTTCATTAATTTACACCTCGACTTCCCCGTTTCGATTCGTATCGTTACCGTAAATCACGCGAACCATCGTTCGACGCGCGTATTCGAGGTTTCGCGTACCTTCGGAAGGTCGCGTTTCAAAACGAAGACACGTCCGGGAGGACTGTATTTCGATATGATCGCGTTGACAATCGCGGAAATAGTTTCGACTGGGCGATCTCGCGATGCGCGCTTTCGTAGTTGAGGGCGCGTATAAACAAGTCCGCGGGTGCTTCGCAGCCGACTGCTTTTTAAACGCGACCTGTTCCCGCGCGGCAAGAACGTGATAACTTTTCCCCTTTTAATCCCGAGCCGCGAATTAAATCGTTTTTCTCTCCTTTGTTCCACGGCCGGCCGGCCGGCAGTTAATGCCCGCCGCGGAAAAAGAAAGAGCGTCCTTCTTTCCGATGCAAATCCGCCGAGAACTCGCCGCGAATACGAATGTTTAGACACGGCCGTAGCTGATAACGATTAACCTCGGTAGTATTCGCCAAGATTAATAGACGGTCGACGCATATTTAATAAAGAGAGACTCGCTGTTCACCGGCGATCGCGCTCATTGAAAATATCCCGTGAAGAGTTTTATAATCCACTTCGCGTCGTTCGACGGCCGCACATTATTTTCGAATCAATTATCCGCGGAAAGTAATTAAACCGGTGAACCGCCGGAGCGCATTATTTTCCGCTGGCCGTGACCGCGAAACATTTGGAATTCTCGTCGTAGCCTCGTAAATCTGCGGTCGGCCGGGTCCGTCTTGCGACCACCGTCCCCCTTCGAACTTACTCGCGGCGCGGAACTCCCGCCTACGCTTTCCCGACACGTGTTACGCGTTAATATACATGTAATAACGCTCGCCAAAAGTTGATGCGAACGACGATCACAACGGGGAGCGGATTGGCGTCGGTATTGCATCGCGTTTCGAGAGCGACGCGACTATTTCGACGAATTTTGTCAGTGGCGATGGTTCGAGTTCATGGAATGCCGTCGATTCGATGGAGTGTGGCAACGAAAACAGAGGTATGGACATCGATCGAGGCCGCGCAATTACATTGACGCCGGAGGAATAATTGAACGGCCGTCGGATCGATTAGAACGACAACGTGGAATTAGCGGCGCGACAACACATCGCGGTATTATTAACGCGCACGCGAGTCAGTTTCATTCCCTAGCTCCATTCGCCGAAACGTTAATTACCGCGAGCCTCGGATCGTGGTTTTTGTTGTACATTAAGATCGCGGCGTTCAGACCTTCGCGAGGGCCATTCATTCGTCGATTAAACGATTCCATTGTTTTTCGACTGCGGGCGTTTAGAGGGAAAATTCCAATAGACGAAATGTACGCGTATAAAAATTGATAGCAGTAACTTTTGTCGGAGATGCGAGGTAAAAATTGTCACGCAATTTGTTCGGGACGAAGGATCGAGTATCGTTATGTCAATCGTGCTCGCCCTATTGTGTTTGTCCAAAACCAATAACTCGGCGCGCGAGGCTCTTTTCGAGTGCATCCACGTGCAGCTGCGCCGAGAACGTGTCCCGAGCCGGCAACCGGCTCGCGGCGGGTCGAAACGCGTCACGCTGCCAAGCCTCCGGATCGAAGTCCCACTTCGCGGTTTTCGTTCCACGCGGCCAAATCTCGTTCCACACGGTTTCTCCCGATAATTTCCGCGCCTTCATAATTGAACCGTTAACGATCCGCGAACGTCACCGTCGATAAACGTAATAACGACTCGTCGAACGACTAAATATTTGTAAAGACCGAGTTCATTGCGATCCGCGGAGTTAAAATAATATCCTGAATTATATTATTTCGCGATATTACGCGCAGCTCTCTCGTCCGCCGTTAATATCTCGAAAGAGTATAAAAATCAAAAATACTGTTTGTCAGCCGGTTCGAATGTAATTCGCGAGCGTCGAAAAAGAAAATTCCCCGCATTCGATCTCGCGTGAAATAGCTTTTGTGCTTGGTTTTTTGTTCGCGGGCCCGCGTTGCAGGTTAACGCAATTAATTCTTGAGAGTTTATTAAAAATAATTGCAAAAGTAATTGCTCGCCGTCGCGCGGCGCGCACATTTTTTCTTTCGCCCTCCCTCACTATTTTTATTTTCCCGGCCCGTCGGCCGTCGGTTTTGATGAACTTTTAAATTAACCGTTTCGATTATTCGCGGACACGGGGGCCGAAGGTCGTCGAGGTTTATCCATATTAATCGAGTCGGCGAACGACTCTGAGCAATCGATACGTTCTAATTAATCGCGGTTATAATAAGAGAGAGCGGGCAGGCAGGCGCGTCGGGAGATCTCGCTGCAATTAGCCAAGTGGACGTTCTCCGTCGGCTTGTTAACACGTGATCAACCGTATGTACACGAGACCACGCTAATTAAAGTACATCGTAAGCGTTGTAGATGACCGATAGTCACTTCCGTGAATTGTTCCCGAAAATTTCCGCGACCAGACATAATCGTCGGGCACCCAGCGCACAGGCGCGTAATTACTCGATTCATAATGTAATACCGCGTGTAACAGGCGGCGGGCATAATCCGTGCCGCGTCCCGACCCAAACTGCCAAACCATTCGAATAACACGGCGTCCGAAACTCGAAAGAACAGGCATTTTTGACCAAAAAAATACGTATTGCCTCCGGCAGTCATCGGCGATCGCGCGTCCGGACTCCGCCCACGTTTCCGTCGGGCGCGTGTAATTCATTTAGTTCGAGCGGGACAGGCTCTTGCGCCGGCAATACCGTTCTTTACATCGCTAATAAAGAACGTCAGGACGTTCCTCGCGAGTTGGAATTACGGTCCGCGCACACGTAACGCTTCGCGAGGGAAAAGGAAAAAATACGATGAGGCATCCTTCGTTTTTGCCGCGCGTAACGAGCCTCGCCGATCGATACGGTTTCCTCGCCGCGGGTGGAGAACCCGCGTGCACGCGCGCGTCCGACATTAAACGGATTTGGCCGGCGTAAAATCTATAATCCCCGGCGCATAGAACATCGGCGATAATTACCGGGGCAGTCGTCGGTATAATTTAATAATTGCCCTCGCCCGTAATTTCGCGACGGTTACTTCCACGGCGGGAATTTTGCCCGGGGGCTTCGCGCGCTCGCGCGCCTCGTCTCGGCTAAACGCGATCGACGGCCAGGGAATCGCGACAAATTGCGATTCCGCGCGATCGGAAATACCGAAAACCGACGCCGGGCCGACCTCCGGGAATTTACAGATTGCCATAGCGGCGTCCGCGAAATCCCCCATCTATTTCGGTGGCGCGCAGCGCCGCGTGGCTCCCTGCGACGTGCAATTATACGGCCAGAGAGATACGCGCGCCAGGGTTATATTAAGTCGATTCTTTTTTGTGGACCCCGCGCCAGCGCAAGATTTAGGGCCGGCGTTATTGTTACCGCCGTTAATGAGTCGCGCCGCACTTTGTCTGCTGCACTGCTTCTACGCCCTCGCGTGGATTTTATTAAGATAAGCCGGGCCGCGCGTTATTACGCTTGTAGTTTGTACCACGGCGTAGTTCCGCGAAGGGGTCGCTTGCTTTCAAACCCGATTCTGCCAAAGAGCACCGAGTTCGTAGAACCCGCGATTCCCGGATACTCGATTAAAAACATATTTAATTAATCAGAACGAAGCACGTCTTTCGTACGTCAAATACCATTATCCGTATTGAAACGTCCGTNGTACCACGGCGTAGTTCCGCGAAGGGGTCGCTTGCTTTCAAACCCGATTCCGCCAAAGAGCACCGAGTTCGTAGAACCCGCGATTCCCGGATAGTCGATTAAAAAAATATTTAATTAATCACAGNGTACCACGGCGTAGTTCCGCGAAGGGGTCGCTTGCTTTCAAACCCGATTCTGCCAAAGAGCACCGAGTTCGTAGAACCCGCGATTCCCGGATACTCGATTAAAAACATATTTAATTAATCAGAACGAAGCACGTCTTTCGTACGTCAAATACCATTATCCGTATTGAAACGTCCGTTTCATATTTAAAAGGACGTCGAATCAGCTTAAGTAAAATTTAAAGCTGCCCGCGGGAGTTCCTTCCGTCCCGAACAAATCGATACCGCCGGCCGGAGCCGGGGTAAACCCGTTGGAACTTCTTTACTCCCGAATGCTCATCTTTATTAGCCGTTACACGTCGAATGGTTCCCGCGTCCGCCTCGTAAACCGGCAACTTAATTTTACGCCGAAACTTTTCCGCTCACCGTTGTAATTAGAAGCCGTGGCCCCGCGTTAAATATGATGCCCTCGTCCGACCTCGCTAGCTTCATTTTATCCCGACCGCCGCGGCGGATATTTCACCGCGGATGTACCGGGTCGACTCGACGTTTTCACGGGTCGTGGGATAAGCCGCGCGATCGCGATAAGGAGAAACCGCGTATCGTCTTCCTTTGCCGATCAATTTCTCCGGCGTCTGAACTTCATTTAATCGAGCAAACCTCATTATTTATAACGATAAAAAGCGCGGGATGGAAAATAGATCCCTGCGATTTAATCGACTCGCAGGTCTTCGTTCTCGTCTCGATCCTTGATTGTCGCGATTTTATAGTTATCGGGCCCGGGCCCCGCTTTACGTCGTGGCATGTCGAGAATAGATGGGCGACCGCATCGCTTGCATCGCTACCACCCGCGAGCCGCTGGTTAATCCGTCGATAATCGGACAAGCGTGACAAACCAACGCCGAGGGGAAACCGGACGGCGGGGCCGAAAGGGGGACGGAGTGACACGGTCAATGGATAAGCCGTGACATCGGCCGAGAGGAAAAATAGTTAGGCTTTGTCCGAGTCGAACCGGCCGTGTTGGAAACAAGGAGAGATCGGCGGCGGTGGAAATGATGATCGGCGGTGAAACGGGTCGCGAAATTAGATTCCGGCGGTCGAGAAAGAAAGTAAACAGGAATTCGACTGCGGGGAGGAAATTAGCGGTGGACGTTAACTGGGTTAAACGCTCAATTATTCTAATTAAACGCTTCAAAGTTGATTTCAAAGATAAAAGCGATTATTTTCGTATCTCTAATTACATTATCGACGTTTCGGGCGTACGTACCGTGCGATTGGGAGCGCCAAGTGTACTTAACGTTCGTTATAATTGCGATGCGCGCAGATCTCGACGAGATCTCTTCGGAGTTTTTTGTCGGTTCGACGAACGTTCGACGTATTGAGGGCAGCCGAAGAAACGGACGGGCCGACGCATCGATCAACGACAATCGAAATTGCTTCGAGCGATGATTAATTAATGCGACAATTGGTTGAGTGGGTGATAAAAATTTCAGCCGGCAAACGAAGGATTACGTGATTAACCGCGAGTTTCGGTTAATTATCGGGCCGGGAATCATTTATCGTCGCTGTCCCCGCCCTTAAAAAATAGAATACATTCCATTATTTCATTTCCGTTCGTACGGTTGATCGGATTAATCGATGGCACTGCCGTGGAAAAGCAAAATAACGACTCGACGCCGAAGAGAATAGTATTTACCCCCCGGCTAGGCGGTAGGATTGGTTTCCCGCGTTTCGAAACGAAGCAAACTTTTAACAGTTCGTTCCCGCGTTTCGAGCTGTACAGCTGCAACCGGACGATAAAAAGCTCCCGTGGATACACGGCTCGCACTGCCGCCGGACCAGTCACTATTCTGATTCCCGGGCTCTACGTTTCGCTCGTTACGAACCGCCGACGTTCTGCGGGTTCCATAAATTTTTCGTTCGTTATAGTACCGCGAATCCGCGCGTTTTAAGTACTCGGTGCTTCGGCGAAATTCGGCATTGAGCCCGAACACTCTTTCAAATCCCCGCGTGTATGCGTCGGAGGTAAGCATCCAGTAGAGATGATCAATACATGGTCAGGCCGCGAGAGACACGCGTAGAAGCGAATCACGGAACGACGTAATTTGTACCGTAACAACGGTAGAATGGCGAATTACGAGAAATTATCTGCCTCTCGATCGAAGGAAATGAAACCTGGACCCCTGCTCGAACTTTAAACGCGTCGTAAAAGTAAGAATCGTTGACCCTAGAATTCGCGAGAGGAAAAACCCTTTGACGTTAATTGTGAAATATTTATCGTTAATTAAGTATCGCTTTGTGCCCGGCCACCTTGTTCTTTTCTACGTCCGTAATTTTATTTGATTCCGGTCGCGGGGTCGCTTCCAGGCAGCGGAACGAGTGAAAAAACATTTTCACGATATTTCGCCCGACGAAAGAGGTAAAAATGCGTTTACCCTTCTCTACCTGAGCGAAAAGAAAGTCGGCCCGGCTTTCCGTGAGAGTGTATGAAAAACCACGGCCGCGACGAAATAAATCTTTGGCCAGGTTTCGGCCGGGCTAGGAGCCCATAACGTGTCCTCGGTTATAAATCCTCTAGTTTGAAATAGTGGCGAACGGACGGGGAGCTCGCGGCGCTCTGTCACCGCACCCTCTTTCGGTTTCTTGCCGATCCCGATTTCCACACCTCGGAGCAACGTCCTCCCGAGGATTGAGACTCCATCGCGATTTCCTTTCGTCGAATCTCTTTCCGACCGGCGACGCGCGGTTTACGATAAATTACGGTAACCGCGATATAATTTATTATATCGTCCGTCGTCATACGTGGCGTGTATGCCTGAATTATAAAAACACATTTCCGGGCGGCGATCGACTCGGCTGAGAAATCGACTGCAGCCGAGCGGGAAATTATTCTTGTTTCCATTGCCGGTTGATCCGCGAGATCCCGATCGGTTCGCGGAGGAACGCGAGCATGTTTTGAACGGAGCAATGGCACGGAAAACTGATATGGTTTCCATTCCATTTTTCCCCGGAAAGAATATTCCTGTATCTACGGCCGGCGATCGTGTCACGATGGAAGTTTGCCCGGCTCCTCGATAGAGAGAGAGATCGGCAATCGTTCTCCCGATTACCGGCCGACCCTTTAGTTCCCCTCGGATAAATGCAGGAAGTTCCGGGCCGATCTTCGATCGGGCTTAGCCGTCCCCCCTTTGAGCGAAACGCGCGCGAGACAACCAAGTTTGCCGCTTCCAAGTGCTTTTCTTCTAACGGATGAAATACGTCCGACGTTCCGGCTTCTGAAATCTCTTTCGACTCGGGTAGTTTCGAGCATCGCGAAACTCGTTACACGCGATTATAGCGGGGAACGCGAACGTCTCAAGAATACGTCGTATCCTTTATTATATCTAACGGCGACGGAATTCGGCGAAAATTGGCGCGGAAAATGGGATCCATCCCGGCGACGCACGTACTTCCTTCCGCCGCCCTCCGTTCGCCGCCCGCACCTGAAATCTAATATACCCGCTTATTTACGTACGTACACGGCTGCGAGAAGCGAAATAATAACGAGGCCTTTCACGGCCTTCGACGACGACGACGACGACGCGGAGAGAGACTGAGAGGACTCTTTCGTCGCTGTTTACTCCAGAACTGCGTGCCCGGAATTCCTGCCGGTTCGTTCGACGGTATTTCACACGCGTCGGGCGCACGCACACGTCCGCGCGCGATTTTTCCTCGCCCCCGAACCGAATTTTCGTCCGAGGGTGGAACACTTCGCGGAACAAAGGGTCCGGGGTGGCGTTTTTTATTTTCTGGCTGCGTGCGTCCCTTTGCCGCGATCGGAAATTTGTCGATCGAAAACCGACGCGATGCCCCGGGGACTTCTTCGCGGCAGATCGTGCGAAGAAAATGGCTAAGAATTTGAACCCGTGCCAAGGTCGAAGGGTCGGCCGACTCGATCCCTTCGAGGTCGCGATCCATCGCGCGAGTAACACGAAAATACTAGTCGACGCGATCCGATTGTAAATCCAGTCGCACGTGCGTCTGATAATTAACGCGATTCGCGAGACAAAGGAAGAGCCATCGTATTCGATCTTAATCGATTCGAATTAATTCGCGAGGTTATCGAGGCATAGACAAATTGCTCACCCGTAAGAGGAGATCGCGTAATCGACGAACAGCCACGAGATAATCGAGCCCGGCTATGAATAGTTGGTAATTACGCGAACTGCGCGCGAACATCGAAATATGCCGCCTGTATGCGCTCGGCTCGTGTCACGGTTAACCAAGCCCTATTGCTTTCAGCCAACTTGGGATAATCCGCTCCGCTCGGCGCCGCCGCCGCCGCTCCGCTTTGCCAACTAAACGCGTCTCTCCCTTTATCTGAGCCACCGATGATACTAACTCACGGCTTACCAGCGGTTAACGAGCCCCGCGAGATACAAACTCCCCCGGCTACTCCCGGGAACAATTATGATCAACCGCCGATCGGCACAATCGATACCCTATCGATTCCCTTCGATCGCGCTCTCATCCCGGCGACCGTCGCCCGACGAAATCGGTGATTAAGTCGAGGGAGAGAAAAAGAAAAGTCGATCACGCTCTTATTTTTTTTTACTCGGAGCGGAGGATCATTGGAAATTGGCTCCGGCAGGTGACAAAGTGTCTCGGGCAAAGACAGTTTCTTTAAAGGAATCCGAGGCATCTATTGTCACGTTCTTCCCTAGCGAAGAATCGCGTGAAAGCCGGGGCCGGGTACGCGAGAAACGATACACGTGAAAAGCTCCCGGCGGCGGCGGGCAAACATACATACATACACAATGGGACGGAGAAGAGCCTTGCGCGCGCTCGTTCGTACCCGATATTGCCGTCGCCGTGCCGTGCCGCGTATACATCCGAGTAGTAATTTTCTCAGTCACGTAGGCCAGGGATGTTTTGGTTGGTAATATCAAGCGAGGAGTCAGGGGTGAAACCCTCATTCACGGCGGCCCTCTTCTCTCTCGCCAGCCGCCCCTCGAGCTTTTTGTCCGTCGAACCTCGTTGACTTCTGACCATGAAAGCGAAACGAGGAAGAGCTGCTACCGGGATTCGCTGCTCTTACTTCGCACGGGCTATTCACGAATAACGCGGATGATATTTCGAGCGACGATCGATTCTAAACGAGGAATTACACGAAATATTCACGAGACGGTGAGAGACNGCTATGAATAGTTGGTAATTACGCGAACTGCGCGCGAACATCGAAATATGCCGCCTGTATGCGCTCGGCTCGTGTCACGGTTAACCAAGCCCTATTGCTTTCAGCCAACTTGGGATAATCCGCTCCGCTCGGCGCCGCCGCCGCCGCTCCGCTTTGCCAACTAAACGCGTCTCTCCCTTTATCTGAGCCACCGATGATACTAACTCACGGCTTACCAGCGGTTAACGAGCCCCGCGAGATACAAACTCCCCCGGCTACTCCCGGGAACAATTATGATCAACCGCCGATCGGCACAATCGATACCCTATCGATTCCCTTCGATCGCGCTCTCATCCCGGCGACCGTCGCCCGACGAAATCGGTGATTAAGTCGAGGGAGAGAAAAAGAAAAGTCGATCACGCTCTTATTTTTTTTTACTCGGAGCGGAGGATCATTGGAAATTGGCTCCGGCAGGTGACAAAGTGTCTCGGGCAAAGACAGTTTCTTTAAAGGAATCCGAGGCATCTATTGTCACGTTCTTCCCTAGCGAAGAATCGCGTGAAAGCCGGGGCCGGGTACGCGAGAAACGATACACGTGAAAAGCTCCCGGCGGCGGCGGGCAAACATACATACATACACAATGGGACGGAGAAGAGCCTTGCGCGCGCTCGTTCGTACCCGATATTGCCGTCGCCGTGCCGTGCCGCGTATACATCCGAGTAGTAATTTTCTCAGTCACGTAGGCCAGGGATGTTTTGGTTGGTAATATCAAGCGAGGAGTCAGGGGTGAAACCCTCATTCACGGCGGCCCTCTTCTCTCTCGCCAGCCGCCCCTCGAGCTTTTTGTCCGTCGAACCTCGTTGACTTCTGACCATGAAAGCGAAACGAGGAAGAGCTGCTACCGGGATTCGCTGCTCTTACTTCGCACGGGCTATTCACGAATAACGCGGATGATATTTCGAGCGACGATCGATTCTAAACGAGGAATTACACGAAATATTCACGAGACGGTGAGAGACGTTTATTATTTTCGAATGCCGAATCTCATGCGTCGACGACGAGACCGAATAAGGAACTGGTTTCCCTTTGTTTATTCGTCACGCTCGTCTTCGCGGAGTGGCGGACAAGATTTCCTACTCGTGTCCACTTGTGCACTCGAAACGGCATGAAATAGTCGCGACGTGTGTTCGGATTTGAAAGGGGCCCGGTGGACGGAGCCGTATAATGGAGGGCTCGATCAAAGGCCCGCAGCTATTATCTCCTCCTCACTGAACAAGTTATCCTTTTGGAGTCGGAAATTTTCTGCCGATCCCCGTGCCTGCCGTGCGTACATATTTCCAGCGAAAATAGAATTCTGTAACCCGTTTACCGAGTTTACAAAGGGAACAAGCCCGCTCCGGCTCGTTGCAGAGTTATAACGGAAATAATTTATAGCAAGGCTGCTTCATTATAGACGATCTCAACATATTTCCCGAAAACGTTCCGTAAATTCGATTCAATTATAAGACGTCCGCAGCAGCATTTTTAAATCCTATTATACGACGGTTCATAGGAATTGATAATTTACCGGATCGAGGACCCTCTCCTTTATTAGATTATTCCGCGACGAGTGTGTCGAGCCAGCCAGGTATGCGAGGGAAGTTTACGCCGGCGTCGCGAGGCTGCGTCAGCTCGACGACCTACTTGAGCTTCGTTACCAATTAATTGGACGGCCATCCTCCCGGCGTAACGATGTTAATTAGGGATTATTACTAATCGAGCGTCCTCGCTTTACGGCGAGAAGACGGCTCGTCCCGGAACGTGTCTCGAAAAATGTACCAAACAACCTCGCCTCTTACTTCCGTTTTAAACCTCGCTCCGAGTGCATTTGCCTTTTCCTCGTCGCGATCGCGAACCTCTATTAGCTCTCGCACCCCCTCTTCTCGTCGTCCCCGATTCGCGCTCTTTTTCCACCGCCGGCACTTCGTATCGTTCAATAGGAACCCGTACTTCTACTGCAAACGCTGATAATCGATTGGAAACCATAATTGGAAGCTACCACCGTACGTGAAACAATTAATTAGACCTTAATTAGCGTTCGGCCCAGTTTCAAAGCTCCCGACGACACTGGTTAGGCCCGACGGTTAGGAAACCGGTAGTTCGTCATTGTGTTCACCCTCGAAAATCCTGTAAAAGGACCACCCTCCCGTTTGATCCTCTTTCGTCGCGCCGACGAGGCCGACTCATGTCGCGCGTAATTATCTTATACCGCCGGCGGTCGAAACGCGATACGGATAATTCTTAGCTCTTTTTTTCTAAAGTCGACTCGTGCTTGTGTACCTTGGACGATTTCCTTTGACTCGGAAAAGGGGAACTTTGCATCGAGAGAGATCCGTGTTTATTCTCCCCCTGTATCTATCGTCCCTGAGAGGATACCGGGAAAACGAGTTCCGATAAGATAAAGAAAAATATTCGAAGCCATCGTCGAACCTTTATCCCGTTAACGATGAATGGCTCGTCGGGTCGGATAACCTTGGCGAACTTTCTCGCCCCCTTTTCGGGCCCGGTTCCGGCTCTCGTCCGACGACGGCCTGCAGCCTGTCATCCGGTTCGCTCCGGCGAATGAAAAAGGAAGCGGACAGGGAAGAAGGAAGAAAAACGGGTGAGCGAGGGGGCAGAATCGCCGTAAAGTCTCGTTCCCTTTAATCCGTTCGAACCGATCGAGCTGATCAATCGCGACCCGATACCTCGACGATGTACGTCCCACGGGATATATCCTACTCGTGGCAGAGAGGAACTAATCACGGAATGGAAACTCCGGGCACCGGTTCGTGACCGGCTCGGTCGCCCGGTTGGATTGTCGCTTTTGAAAATTTCATTCGACAACGTTCGCCGAGCATTTCCGCGCTGGCGTCGAATCGAGTTTCATACGTACCGGTGAATCTGAATCAATTCGACGCCCGGGCTACACCTATGCATATCGATCCACCGGAATCGATAAAAAAGTATTATCCGTTGCGTCCGGCCGGCTTTGTAGTAGCCCTGATGAGCTTAACGACAGATGAAAAAGTGGTTCAATTATCGACTTACGGCGCCGCGCATTACCGCCGTTTGTAAACTATGAAATCTGATAATACATATATGTGAGAACAATACGGGCCAAGGGAATTTCCGTCAAAAGCTTCCCGACGGTATCGCGCCCGATTCAGGAAATATTTTTTATATCGGCCGTAACCGTGCCCTATAGTTTCCCAATTTTTACGCTACGCCGGTCGGAATTTATAAATCTGCATAGATGAAATTCGCACCATCCGAATATTCAATTCGTCCCGGTAACCGGCGACTGGAAATTCGAGCGAATTTCGTTACACGGGAATTTAACGAAGTTCGTGGTTCGCGTTTAATCGTCCGGCAAGTGCGATCTCGGGTCCGAGAGAAAGAAGGCTTCGCTGACCAGAGTTTATCTCGCGTGTTGCAGCTACGCGAGTACACGCTAACCGAAACGTATCACGAAGACGACGTCGAGGTGGAGTTCGTCAGCAACGACAATCTACTAGCGAACAGCCCGACCCCGAGGGGGATCGATCCGAACAGGGACCTGAACGAGGCCATCGCCGAGGAACGAAAGGAAATGGACACTCAGAGATACAGGTACGTTCCCCGTTTATTACTAACAGATTCTTCTCAGTTCTCTCGTCGAATGCATCCGCCGGGGAAACTCGAGACAACGCGGAAATTTCCGAATTCCCGTTCAAGTGCGCTTCGCGACGATAAGAAGCGTCGACGTCGAATTCACGATTATAAACGACGTCGACGCTACGAGCAATTCCGAGACCGCGGAATTACCGCTTGGCACACGCGGCGACGATAAAAATTGTCCGAACGTACGATTTCCAGGCGAAGATGATAACGTGCGTAGGATTTCGGAAATTCTTAGCGATACACCGGCGACGTTAGGAACAATTCGAAGATTGCCGGATTATCATCGAGCGCACGTGTCGACGATAGAAATTCCACGGGTCGCAAACTCGCGTTAAAACGAAAATACTACCGACGGCTGGATGGAATGGCGATAGTACGTTCGGACGAAATGGATTCAATTCTGATACCGTATAAACCAGTCCGATTCTGAGACTTGATAATGGTAGTAGCGATGGAAATAGGTCGGCGGCAGGAAGACTCGTTGAATGGACGGTCGCGGAAACCGCGCGGGGATGTCCAGACGCGTCGCGGAAAATAGAACGTACAAGCTGTAACCGAGGTTCTCCCCGCGGACGATGCATATGTTCCCGAGTTTTTCTGGCTGAAGCACGGGTCATTACGGAGTCCTGCTCCTTCCCTCTCGCTCCGTTTCCTTCTTTAACTTTTACGATCGTACGGTTTCATAAAAAGGAAGTTCATCTTCTCCGCGCCTCCGGCCGGCTTTGTGCAACGTGAAACGCAACGCGAAATCGTTATTTTCCCGGTACGCACGCCAGTGCCTCGGCGCATTCGAAAAAAGTTTCGCGGAAGTTACGGGAACTTTTCATCTAGAACTCCTTTCAAACGGCGAGAAATCTGACCTGGTTCCCGGCGTGCATCGCTGTACAGCCCCGAATTAGAGTAATTGCACCGTTTGTAATCGCGTAAAACACAGATAAAGCGGGACCGAGTTCGACCGGCCCTCGATTTCGCCGGACCGAGCCACGAGTAAGTACTTCAATTCGAGTTTGAATAAACGCCGACGTTTAGGAGGAGCCTCGCATAGAGGGACGCGAATAGACGCGCGAACTTCCGGCCGAGTGGCAAGTAGTAAACATTATTACTGAAACGCGAACTCCGTAAGTGGCAGTAAAATCGCGTTATTTTATGTTACCCCGCGGTACACACACACACGCACACGGGCGAACGTTCGAAATCCGTAAAAAAGTTTGACGGATCCGGCGGCGTTATTTTCACGCGTGCGACGTTGATCCGATTATAAGATCGACGCCGGCAGAACCGGACCGTCATCCGGTGAATATTATTTACCCGTAATAAAAATGGAAAAATCATGAAAACGCGATAAGAGGCCGCGGATTCCCCCGGGTCAGCGTTTGACATCTGATACCCGATAACGATATTACTTCCCGCGGACTACCGCCGATTCTCGCCGGCAATTTCTGGCGATACGGACAGAGAGCNTATTATTTACCCGTAATAAAAATGGAAAAATCATGAAAACGCGATAAGAGACCGCGGATTCCCCCGGGTCAGCGTTTGACATCTGATACCCGATAGCGATATTACTTCCCGCGGACTACCGCCGATTCTCGCCGGCAATTTCTGGCGATACGGACAGAGAGTAGAGTGGCCTTTATCGTTGTAATATCTGGGAGCCGCGTGTCCGTCGCGAAACGGACGGAAACCGTCGTAACTTTTCCCTTACTTTATACTTTTTCTCCCCGCTCGCTCGCCCTCGGCCCTTTCATCTTCCCCCCGTACCCGTCGGTGGAGTAGCAATTTTTATTTAATCAACTTCCCCGAAGGCAGCGTTCATTGTGTCGAACCGCGTCGAGCACCCCTCCCGATACGACGACGGTTAAGGCGATTTAGTCGAGAGAGAGGGCGTCGGGAAATTATCGGGAAGGGTCGATCGAAGTCACTCGAATTTGAATTGGAAGGACTTGGGGAGAATGTTCCTTCGGAAATCGCTTTGAAGTGGAACCCGATATCAGTACCGCCGTCGAACCGACGATCAATTAGTCATTTTATTCCTTTTGACGAAAACCGTCGGGGCACGAGCATCGCGTATGGTTACGTCACGTCGATTCCGACGTTCCGTCGAATCGTTCGAAAAGTTCGTCGAGATCTTAAACGAAAACAGTCGCGGTATCTCTGATTCGGTTGATGAGATTGGCTCGGCTCGCTAAAACCGGGGTACAAACGTTACCGAAAAAAAAAGTGCCGTATCGATCGGGCGGATAAATTTTTTTTTTGTGTCGCGTTAGTGCCGCTACGGGGAATTGTTTCGCGACACGGGGAATAGAAACGCGGCGCGCGATAGCCGGGTACCTGCGCCGGACGCCAGCGACAGGCGTAAAATACGTTGCTGCGGGCGCGAAACTTTTAACCAAATTGGAACACCGTTCTATGAAATTTATTATTTTTTCTTTTTTTTTTGTCATACGCAAATGCCCCCGCGTCGACGTCTCGTGCCGTTTTCAATTTACAAAGAAATGATCATGGAGTTATATTTAATCAACTGATGAGCATCCGCGCCTGGGAAAACAAGCGCAGATAACGTTTTTGAATTCGTTTCCATTGTGCGCGTTAAACGACGGAGGGTGCACGGAGGAGGAGGAGGAGGAGCTGTCGATACCGATGCGACGACGATTCATTGACTCAGAGAGGCTTCAGAGATGTTTCCATGGACGTCGATTACCCGGACAAAACGTCAATGATAAAAATGAAAAAGTGTGTCGCTGGCCTACTGCGAGCCTTGTATTGATATCTATATATTGTACCTCGCGGAAAGTCCTATTCGCTTCGAAACGACCCAGTTCTCGTTATGTAACCATGAGCTGACCATTAGACTTCTAAACAAACTACGAATAATCCGCGATGCCCCAAATAAAATTATGTAACGACGGTCGCGGTTCTCTTTGTCGCGGAAACCCTTTCGCGACACGTCACCGACGGTAAAGTGATACAGAGTTTGGGATAAAAAGGAGCAACGGGGGTAAAAACCGGGGAGGACGGGAGGAAAATCGACGGCGACCAGTTATGATACCTGCTGGGATCGACTCGCGGTTGGAAGTGCGCCAGTCTCGGGGACACGAGACCGATTACCAGAAACGACGGTCCGTTCTTACGACGAGTGACCAGATTGCAACTGCTAGCTATCGAACGGTCCGAGAAAATTGCTATCGCGACACGGCTCGATAGTTCTTGCCCGTCGTCGCCGGCTTCGACCCATTGTCCTCGCGCCGAACTAATGGATATCGCGTCTCCGACGATGATCGCCCCGATGATTTTACAAAATCTATTGAACCAAATTTTCTGATGCATTTTTACGCGGACGTCGCGAGGGTTTAACGACGCGCGACGAACTAGAAAAGATCTACCGTCGTCGGCGACCCGGGAAAAATTATCATAGATCCCGGGACTCTTCTTTTGGTCCCCGCGGATCGACTTCTTATTCCCCGCGGTCTAATGTCCCCGGCAATTAACAGACCGCGATAAGATTATACAATGGTAACCGTGAACGCGTTGAAAACGAGCCGGACGAGTGTTTTAGACGGGATTAACGAGAACCGGGTCGACGGTAAATCACCAGAAGGAAACAATTCCGTCGAAAAAAACGATGGATCGCGGGCGCATACACTCTGACACGCACGCGAAAATGTGGAGTGTTTTCCTCTTCATTTGCTCGTAGCAGTTTCCCACACCGGAGGTAGAAAAAGAGAAATATAATTTAATTCCGGTGAAACCGTAGTTTATTTCACTGTTTCGCGAGAAGTTTTATTAAACCCGTACCCGGAACGTGGACGGAAAAAAACGGAGCGGAAAATATGTACTTCGGCCGTAACCGACGCAAATGCATAATTACCGCGTAAGGTGAATTACGGAGTAAACAATTTTTTAATACTAACGAGAACNACAAAGAAATGATCATGGAGTTATATTTAATCAACTGATGAGCATCCGCGGCTGGGAAAACAAGCGCAGATAACGTTTTTTANCGCGCGCGCGTTCCTTTTTCGACGGCGACCGCGACGCTCGTTTACCGGAACGATAAATCAGTTTGCCTTCCGTCGGGGAAAGAATTCGCGTCCCCGAGACTCGCGGGCACGTCGATCGTGAAAATCGATTCTGTAGAAGCTTGTATCGCTCCGAAGAGCAAATCTCCGGTCATTTTCGAGGCCCGGAATCGAACAAACGAACGACTCGCGTAACGTAACGATGGACGAGCCCGGGGGGGAAATAAACCGACGAAACAAAATTCACGGTCGGGCGAAAAATGGTAGGAAAAGCCAATTCGCGTCGGGGAGTATCTCCCCGGCAAAATTGTCCAGGGGAAATTGAAATCATGCAAATGCGCGAGGGAAATAAATTAAAAACGTACATGCACGTCGCCGTCGAGTGGCAGGTAAATTGGAAGGGCGCGCGATCTTAAAGTTTCACGGGGAGCAGCAGATCCATTTCCCGTTCCCGATGCGAAATTACCTCGTCCGATTTCCCGCCGCGGAGGACAAACCGTCACGGGACGGGACGACCTCGCGAGTCGAAAATCATGTAATTAAACTTCTCGAGTCTCTTCCGTCTAGGAGCGTCTATCGTAATCGTGCGATTCGATCACGGTTTCAGGTACTGGACAACGAGCGGCGGCCAGACGGTGACCGAGCTCCCGCGGGACAACAAGGCGGCGATCATGGACAGCATCGCGTCCTCGTACGCGCTGCAGAGGCCGAGATTCACCGCGACGCCGCCGCCGCCGAGGACCTCGAGGTACGACGGGAAAACCGGCTGGCCTTACTATCAAAAGTACAAACAGACGGCGGAGGCGCAGAAGGCCCAGATATTCGAAGACATACAGAGGAAGATGGCGAACACGACCAGCGGGAACAGTGTCGGGCACTCGTCGTGGAATTCCACGGACGCGGCGGCTCAACGCCAGCACAGGCTCAGGATGAAACACCATCGACTGACGTCCAAAGGAAAACGTCTGAGAACGCGTGAGTACTTCTTCTTTCATGTCTATAAATTCTTTTGTGACGTTCGAGAATAGAATCCTCTAACATTCGTCGAACTCAAAGATTTATTCACTGTAATATTATAGTATAAAATATAATAAAATGCGAGTCGCGGGTTTCGATGCATGCTGTGTAATGGTTTACCGAGCGTCGAGTCAAGCGGAACTTGATGGGACGGTTGCAGGACCTCCGAGGGACTGCAAAGTGGGCGAATGGGGGCCATGGAGCGCGTGCAGTCGTAGCTGCGGCGTCGGCGAGACGCAGAGAACGCGGAAGATCACGATAAAGCCGCGCCGCGGTGGGACACCGTGTCCACCGTTGAAAGAGACCAAGTGGTGCGGCAGCGCGAGCCCGTGCTTCGACGGTAAATCCATCGTGGACAGCTATCAATGGTAGTCCCGCGATCGCCGATGCCCGAGACGATCCCCGTGACCGACGAGCCGTCGAACCAACGACAACTACACGTATTTACCCGGAACGATCTGCGGGAGAGGAGGAGGAGGAGACGATCCGTGGGAGGCCCGATCCGGGGTCCCCGGAACAGCGGCTGCTGGATCGTAATTAGTGGCCCGCTAGATTGCGTCAATAACGTTATCGTAGTCGTAGCACCAAAGATTTCGCACGGGCGGTGACATATCGGCGTCGCGTTAATCGACGGGCGATCGCTCGAGTTCCTGTTGGAGGTGTTTCCCGTGCGAACCCAATTACGAACACTAAAACCCGTTAACTTTTTAAACACTTACGACTCCTGTTCCACTTTCATTTCTATCCCCGGACCCCAGACGGATATAGATTTACGTCCGGCAGCTTCGAAACGGTGACGGCTCGCATTCGGTCGGCGGACGGGCTCTCTCTCAACTCGATACGAAGAAAAACGCGACGGTAGTTTGTCAGAAAAAATATCATTCCGAGCCTCTGGCCTACAAATCGAGTTTCCCTTTTTCGCGTTCCGACTCGTTCGTGTTCGACAAGTCACTTGAAATTGAATCGACATATTTTCTGGTAAAGTGTTTGGAAAACTCCGGTGAAAAGGCGGCGTACAGGGGCGCGGTACAAAAATGCAACACGAACGAGTTAAGAGGGATCGTTCGGGCGCAT
>SMSR01015178.1:0-35865 GCA_019453355.1 Ceratina japonica | reverse complement strand
AAAAAAAAACAAAGAATTGCTACGTCTGTAAATTCGGAAGGGAGAAAGACGAAATTTTTCCAGCGAAAGGGGATTAATCGCGATCGGGCAGAGGTGTGCTCCGGACGGAGTCGACGGTCGAAGCTCAGATATTTGTTACACGACGATGCATTTCGCCTACGGTTCCGTTAACCCTTTAACCGAGTACACTCGTCGCCGGAGTGGAGCTTGCGTCGTCGTCGCGAACGGGACGCAAGAGTGTGTATCGATCCATGTCCCTTTTGGATGTTCCTCCCCTGAATAAAAGAAAGATACCGAATGCCTTACCCTCCCTTAAAAAATAATTACGCGATTAAAGGGTTAAAAGTGCCGCTCGGAAAGTCGATATCGGCGCAGAAAGACGAC
The DNA here is from genome assembly GCA_019453355.1 of Ceratina japonica. Lineage (NCBI taxonomy): Eukaryota > Metazoa > Arthropoda > Insecta > Hymenoptera > Apidae > Ceratina > Ceratina japonica. The sequence goes on along the minus strand of SMSR01015178.1, from coordinate 35,481 downwards.
GACCGCCCTAGTCGGATTCATGCGAGATCTGCGAATAAACGAAGAAAGAAAAGAAGAGGCGAAAACGATTCGAATGATCTTTTTCCCGGACTGCCGCGATGCTCGATCTCGCGGCGCGATAGGGAAATTTTTACAAGANAGATCTGCGAATAAACGAAGAAAGAAAAGAAGAGGCGAAAACGATTCGAAAGATCTTTTTCCCGATTGCCGCGATGCTCGTTCTCGCGGCGCGATAGGGAAATTTTTACAAGAAAAAAAAGAGGAGAATAAGAAAATATCATCAGGTACGTCTTAGGTGAGTGTATTATATCTTAGGCGTAAATTTAACGATAATAATTAACGACTAACGTTTAATCGTAACTGGTTAATTAAAGTATGGTACGAAACCGTGGAAGAGAGGGCTGCGCGCAACCGGGGCTCGTCCTCTCTCCTCTCGCGTTCGCTGCACACGCGTTATATCGCGCTGTTCCGTAACGAGCGAGGAACGTGACTGCAATTATGCCGCTGGCCACGCAGTTTGCGCCGCGGGACACCCTGTCGTGCGTGATCAAGTATCGCATCGAGTAATTAAAACGATCAAAGGGTGGACGAGGGGGGGCCGAAACGGCGGCTCGGCCGACCGCGTTCGTTCCGAAAAATCGATACGGTACATAACAAAACGAGTCCGAGATCTTTTCGTGCGATTTCGCGAGACGAAACGAGTTTCTCGCGCCGGCGAGGTAAAGGAGGCAAGTTACACTCGGTGGATCGTGAAATTCCTCGCGGTATAGAGGGAATACGCGTCCGACAGAAGTAGCGGGCGCGGGCCGGGGAGGGCCTTTTCATTTCAACCGGAAAGAAGGACCGAGCCGGGCGCAGTTTTAGCAGCATTAAGGATGAACGTTTTATAAACTAAACGCTCGAGGGGACGCTTTCTTAACGAAAGTTTCAACGACACGGGGAGAGAGAAGGAGTAGCTGTACTTTTGCCTAAGAAATAAAAGCGCGAGATAACAAGGAGGAGAGTGGAGGACGTTACCAAAGAAACGCTCGTGTAAATGTGTATCTTATCCTTTCCCTTATTTCCCTCTGCCCGCGACCCGCATATCCCTCCCTCGAAACTTTTTCCTTCTCGGTCCCCGTAACGCCCCCCGTTTCCTCGAATCCTCCGTTTGTCCCTCGCCGAGGCCCGCGTCATTTTTCTTCTCCCTGTCTCTAGTCCGTAGTAACGCATAATTCTTCTTCCTCTCTTTCTCTCTTCTTCCCGAGGACCGCGTGCGAACGTGGACACAATGACAAATCAATCAATCGAGAGAGAGGGAGAGATCGAGACGATGGGAACGAAGGTGGACGATTTCTGTACAAGTCACTGTGCATTCTAGCCTCTAAGGACCTTAGCCGATAGGACTTAGCCGTTAAGCAAGAACATGTAGCAATGTATAACACATAAGTTTATATTACATAATAAAATCTGTCGATAAAATCCGTTCGAACGATATTTTTCACTTGTGACGTATGATGAATGGTATTCGTATCTTAATAAAAAGTAGCTGTTATTTCAGGAAAAACGGTGTCGTACGATTTTCCTATCCCTCACACCGTTCCGTTCCGCGCATTTCTAATTATTACAGAACCACGACTACAGGTATTGTCCTACGAAAAATCAGCAAGCGAAACGTCGCGGCGGCCTTTTTGTTAACGATCCGATCCCTCTTCCCCGACAATATTAATAATCGTCCCAGCGGAGCAATTCCGGTAGCCGGAGGGTCGGCAGCGTTGGTTGTTATCACGCAACATTACCCGAAAATAAAGGACGCCGTGCGGTTTGCCAGTACGAGGGACAGGTAGCCGGAATACAATACCTAGAAGGCGCACGATCTCGGGATAAGAGAGAGAAGCCACCCTTCGCTCGGCCCCTCGAGGACGAGACCGAGTGCAATGATGCTGCACGAACTCCGCCTCTCTCTCTCTCTCTCTCTCTTCGTCTTGCCCTCGGACCGTCTCCCTTCGCCGCGCCTATATCGCGTTAATGTTCCTCCACTTTTTCTGTAACTCTTTTCCTCGCTGCGGCGAACGCAATGTTTGCCCCTTCAGCTGGAAAGCGAAATTAATCGAGACCGCCGGGAAGAGTTCAAGAGCGAAACGGATTTCGCGGGGACGTCGCTCAAATTAAGAACCGCGATAGAAACGTTTTTTCTCTTTTTCTACCGGGAAATAGTAATACAAGAGGGAAATACGGGATCGTACTCCGTATCAAGAGTAAACGCCGACGTCCCCCGCTTATTTTTAATAATTAACGAACGCGACCGCGGAATGCGTAAAAAAGAAAGAAGTTTTTCCGGGAGAGGGTTGATTAAAATTGTGCCGCGAGCCCGGGTTTCGCTCGTCAAATTCCATTGAATCCGCGGAAGCATTGTTCGGCGACGGCGGAGGAGAAGTTCCGAACTCGACACAAGTGCAAATGTTTAAACGAGAGAAATCAAAGGACCAAGTGGAATGTCTTCTGGCTTGTTAGACCAGCCCTCGACGCGTAAACGTCGTTCCAGACCAGAACCGGCCTCTCCTTCCACCTGGCGGCGACGGCGGTACGAGCGGCCGGGCCCGCGGATTAATTATATTAACGTTTTAATTAATCGAGTCTGGACTCCGGGGAAAGAGAAATAAAGACGGACCGTCCCACAATTCCCGAGAGTGATAACAGGCCGGAAACATCGACTGAAACGAAGCTTCTCTCGTTAGCTTGTTTATCTTACTTTCGTCGATCTTTCGCGGAGAGATAAACGTAGCTTTATTAGAGGAACTTAAAGAAAATAGACGTGAGCACTCCGGAAACTTTGCCGCTTCCGCTTCTTCTTCTTCTTCTTCTTCTTGCCGACGTTCCAGTCTGGGATTTAACCGGACTCGGAGCGCTTCAAAACGTTAATGAAACGGAAACACTCTACTATAGCGATATCGTAGTGAAGAAACATTTTCCCTCCCGGAGAAATACGATTAATTAGCCTCCGAGCTTTGTCACCGGAACGTCGAAATCGTTACCGAGCCTCGTTTCCGGGACAGGAACCGAGCCCCGCGACACCAGACGCGTCGCGCGACCAATTAATACGATCGTTCCCCCGGCGCTATCGGTGTCCGTATTTTCTGACGGAGGAGACGACCGGTGTAACCGCGATTCAAATGAAAGGTAATTGAGCGCGAAGAGACCGGCGACGATAATGGTGGAAAACGGTAGAAGGCGGATCTGGTCGTGCGGAAGATCCTGGGGGTAGACCGGTGTAATTGAGATATTGTCGGCGAGACACGTGCGGGGACCGAGTGCTCCGGTCGGTTCATAAAATTAATAACCCATAAATCCGGGGGAATATCGGCGGGAAAATTGCCGGAACATATATTACGGCTACTCTGCCGAAGATCCGTCCCCGGTATTCCGCCGGTCTGCTCCCCCGAAATTAGATTACTCGCTTACGCGTACGAAAATATTTATTTCAATCTCCCACCGAAAATTATGTTATCTAACGGTGCTCGTTGTTTGACCGACATAATTTTTGTACAAGTACATCTCGCATTCCCGGAGGAACGGGGGGTGTAAGTCCGCGCGATAAGGGGTAACGAAGTTAACGGGGATTGTAAATGACACGGATATATCGGTTCGTTCTACTTGGGACGAGCGGAAGTAACGGTGAGAATCAATGTTTGGTCTACAAACAGGGGCGCGCTACACGGGCTGCGTTCCTCCCGGGTCCTCCAGGTCTGCGTGCATCTGTTACGATCACATTGTTCTAAACAATGCCCAGAGGTCTCGCCGCTCTCAATCAGACGGTGTGTAACTATCCGACAGGGTTACTTCCTGCCCTCCCGAGTCTCTCTCCTCCTCCTCCTCCTCCCCCGACCGTCCGCCTCGGGGCCCTCCAGGCCTCCCGGCGATGTTCCCGTGCCAGGGAAACCGCTACAATGTTTATCGAACAACGAAAATCTGATCTTACCAAAGTGGAACACCCCAGCGCTAGTAGTATAACCCTTTCGCTGATCCGACACATCCGTTAAGATTCGGGCGCGAGCTTCCTACCGATAAGAGCCGAGTATATTGTGTTCCGATCGAGAAAACATTTGCATAAACAGTCTGCGATTAGGATTTATTCGACGGACGACGGAAGAGTCGGCGGGATCGTTATTCGAGGCGTTCCATCGAGGATCTCGGGAGGCTCGCAGTAAATTCCTCGGGCTACGCTACGTCCAATCACTTAGCGAATCTTAGTGGACGCTTTGGACGCTAGTCACGAACCCGTAAACTGCGCGTAGCCGCTCTCGATACTCCGGGACGAGATAGAAAAGCATAGACGAGTGGAAAAGATAGTTAATAAAGTTGTTCGATCGTCGCACGTTTCGTCTACAAACGGATAAACGGTTGAATAATATTTTGACGCGACGTAAAAGGTTCGTGGCGAGGTCCATAATGAACCGAGGGAAAATGCAGCGGTATATGTATAATGTACGTGGACGGGTCGAAGTTTCCCGTGTTTAGAGAAGCCGAATCCGGTGTTTTCTAACAATAATGCCGACCCCGGGTTTCGCCGGCAACTGTTAAAACGACACCGAGCATCAAATTCGCGTGACCCAGAGCTAGTCGTTCCTGCGGGATCGTTCGCGCACACGGCCAGGACTCGTTGACGTTTCGCCGATGCATTTACGCGGTCCCGGTATCCGGCCGTCCTCTTCCCCCGCATTGTTCCGTTCGCCCGAGTCCGACCGAGTCAACAACTAACAATAAGTCAAATATTCCGGCACCGTCGCCTGCTACCTGTTCACTTGTACACCGACTTTGCATTCCGTGGATTCGTTCGCGGATGACTACCGGGATTAAACGGGCCCCCGGGGGTCAGAAATTCGCGGACGGAATTACGAGAAAGAGAATCCGGGGAGGTAGATTTCATAATATTTAATCGGAATTCGGAGCGGGGAATTCGGGGAGGAATGAAGCCGCGCTCGACCCGTACATTTAAAATTCGACGCGGAACAAGACGCGCGCGCGACCGAGACGTTAACTACGGAGAGACAGGAGGACGCGAGGCGAATCGAACGGTCTCCAAATATTTGCGCCCCGTCGTCGTTCGAAGAAACGAATCGATCGGGCCGGAAATCTCGCGCGAACCAGTCGCTCTCGGTAAACTCGCGTTCATTCCTCGCGTGTACAAAAATATTCCGGGCGTAAGCGCCGCGCGAACGTGAGCATACGAAATGCATAAAATACTCGGCGATCGTAAACAGTTGAAAAGCATTCTCCGTCTGCGCGACGTATACGGCCGCGCGTCGAATATAATATTTGGCGAACGCGTCCAAAGTGGCAGCCGGTGAATTAATTCGCTGATCGAACGAAAGTAATATCGCGGGGTCCTCCGGGCCGTGAATAACGAGCCGGCACGCGGCAGCGCGTGCACCGACCGAAACACACTCGATTTAACTTTTAATTAATGGATTCGTTAAGGTAATTGAGTCGAGCCGCGGTGTAACTTTTAGCGCGGAGATTAGGCGCAACTTTCCCGGCCCAGGGTTTCTGAATCCTCCGCGAACCGTTTAACGATCTCCTAGCCGAGGCGCAGACGAAACGATTCTCTTTTTCGTCCGGGCGTAATAAATTTTCTCGAAACAGGAGGAGAACGCGCGAAAGTGGGATTCATGGCCGGGTCTCGCGGCGAAGTGATCAATACGTCGCGTCGGTCGCGCAGGATCGACGGGAATTCGTCGAATCCGCGGCGGCCACCGCGGATGAGTAAACGACAAAGGCTTTTGTGTGTCCCGTGCGTCGCTCGAAAGAGAAAATCGAAAGTGTAATAGGCCCTACGGGATGCAGAGGGGCCCGTGTGCTGCAGACCGTCTAGCCAGGACGGTGCATTAATGCGGGCGCGATCAGCGAAAACCTGAATATATCAGGATTCTTCTATAAAATTCTTCTGTAACAGTCGAAAACTGAACTGTGTCCAGTCCTACTCTTTCGGGACAGTAAGTATATATTGCTTTTTCACGTAGGCGCGATCGCGTCGTCGTAAAACGAAAATAAATTTGATTAATTCGATACCAAAACAATTTGGTGGATAAATAACGATATTCCCCGCAGGACGATAAATCCTGATCTCCCTCTCGTTTCCATGATCCCCGAAACTGGCTGTTAATCAACGCGATCCAAAGAGCCGGGGGTAAAAGAAAAGGGAAACGAAAGTGAACAACGAACGGCGGTGACTCGCGGCGGCCGGAGGGAAAGCGTGGCCGGAAATGAAATCGAAATTATTTTTCCCTCTCTCGCTTTCTCCCCTTTTCTTCGGCGAGGATCGAACGGCCGGAAAATAGCGTGAAACGAAAAAACAGCGGACGAGAACGAAAGTCGAAAAAAAACGGGAGAGGGGTAGAAAAACGACGACGGGTCGAGAGGGTGAAACGTTAACGGTTGCCCGGGTTTTTTCTCCTCTTCGAACGGGTAAAAGCGCGTCGCGTAAACCACTCGGTCCACGCGCGTTTATTCGCGGCGTCACTCGACGTCGCATACCATCATCGGCGTTTTCGCCTAACCGGCCGCGCCGTCCGGCCGCGACGCAGTCGCGAATGCGAGCCAAATAGCGCGTGGACGCCGCTCGTGAATACGCGGCTGCGGGCTATAACGTCCCATAAAGATGCAAATGGCCGATTGGCCCCTCGAAATGAGAAGTATCGGCGGGGGTGACCGGTTAGATCTTCCAACCCCGCTGTAACCGGAGCGAGAACTACTTCCCGGCTCGATGGAGGGTTTGATCGATCGCACGGATAACCACGGCTGAAGCATTGTTATCTCGAGCTTTTAGCACAGGTGCGTCGCCGCGTCGTTACGAGTTTTCCACGAGCACGTTCCTAAACGTCGTCGTCGTCCTCTGCGCTCGTGCAAATGTTTGCTCCTCCGCTGACGCGCAACATCGACGGATACCGGGCCGAGAAATGGCGACCGGGGTCAGAAGTAAGTACGTCTGAAAAAGGAAAGAGACGTGATGGATCTGTTCGGGCTTCGGGCACGTTTTAATCGGTTCACCGGTTTCCACGAATACTCAATTAATCTTTATCCGTCCCGATACCAGGCTTGTTACGCGGTTCGACGTGCCGGCATTGTCTCTAGACAAACTACCCCGGGAATACTGATAACGACACCGATTCTCCGCTAATTGCTAGTGTAATTAAGTGATCGCGGAGCGGCGGCCGTGTTCGCCCCGCGAAAGGAAATTTCTCGGGGAAAGGAGAGATGACAGGTCGGGAGATAACCGCGATTAAATGAATTCCAGTGATTACGAGGGGGACCATTCTTTCCCGGCCGATACACGGCGGTATCCAGGTCACGTAAACAAACTTTCATTCTGGTAATTGCACGGGATATAGTTCGAGCCCGTCGCCGAGTATTATCGGGCGCGTTGTTAACGCGATATCGACGCCGCCGCGCGGAGTGTAACGAAGAAGAATGGCAACGCGTGTCTCTGGCCGGGGAACGAGCGAATAAAACAAAATGATGGACGTGCTAAATAAGTGAATGTCACGTTTCATTAAATGAAGTCAACAGGCCCCGATCCCCGGGGGAGTTTGTATTATCTTTTTCCGACCGACGGGCGGGAAAACGAAGTTTCCGTTGATACAAGCCGGGCGGAACCCCAAACGAAATCTCGGGGCTGAATCGCGACGGACCCGGCCGAACGTCTGGCAGGAAAATTAAGTAGTCTCGCGCGATTAATTAAGACTTACTCTGGTTTTAGTCCGGCCGCTGCTTCCCCTATCAAAAGTTCAACGAGAACCGAGGAAAGAAATCTGTCCCCGGAGGGGCGGCGGCGGCGGCGGTACGTGGCACCGATTTTCTCCTGCCGGAACGAAGCGCGCTTTAAATATTCCCAACGCGGACACTTTCATTTCCGAAGTACTTCCGGTCCGGAGAAATATCATCGTAGGAAATTGTCCGCGTCGTCGTCGTCGTCGTCGTAGCGANACACTTTCATTTCCGAAGTACTTCCGGTCCGGAGAAATATCATCGTAGGAAATTGTCCGCGTCGTCGTCGTCGCGGCGACTAAGAATAAACCGAACCCGTAGCCCAGTTTCGAACGTATTTACAACTTTTCGACTCCGTAAATTTCACCTCTGACTCCGCTCGCGGTCGCCGCGTAACGAATAGTCAATGGCGCGCCCTCCAAGCCGGATCCTCTCGTATTAACCCCTTGCGATAGTAATTCTTTACCAAACGCGAGTATCGCGAGTCGATTCCGTGGTCGAAATCTATAAGAATATGCAAAGTTTTGTTACAAGCCTAAAAATGGTACGGGAAGGGGTTGAAACCTGTATACGTTTTTACCAGCTAATAAAAGTGTAGAATCCGGGCGTTCACGGGCTACGAAGCTGTAATAGATGGCAAATAATTCGTCGATTACATTCCGAGGAACAGGCCGACTCCACCCTCGAAGACAGGCAGAGGAAAGCCGCAACCCTCGAGAACCGGGCCGTTCCCTCTCGCATTGGTAGCCTATTTAAATAAGGGAGACATTTCTGACGAGATAGAGATAACGTGAAAGGGCGCGAACCCTCGACTCCATTGAGTGATAATCTCCTTTCCCTGGATTTCCCGGTGTCCCTTCGATCATGTCCCATAAAACGTTAACGTGCGTATGCGACGTATCGTAAATAATCAATAACGGCCGCGGAGCCTTTCTTCCCCGCGACTTATCGGCCGGTTAATCGCGAGAAAGGGAGGATAAGAGCATCGCGAAGGTAACGCGCTCGCATTCAACTCGGCTGTCTACTAATAATAATTGGCCTGGTCGGTATCGTACGTTACAGCGACAACTCGAGAGCATTACAGGCTTGCTACTTAGACTTTACGTCGTTGGAGAGACATTACGCCGGGGAGAAAATATAGGAACCGGTCCGGGAGTATACATACATACGTACGAGGACGGGAAGTAACAGTTAGGTACATAGTAAGTTAGTAAATAGAAAATTAGCGAGCTCGGAGACGCGCGGCACTACTGTTGGTCGCACACCCACGCGAAGCGGACCAGAAATTCGTTACTACCACTTGGTAGGACGCGGCGAGAGGGCACGACGAGAGATAGGGGAAATACTGGTTCGGCATCTACGCAATTTCCTTCATTAGCATCGAATTTCCGCAAGATACCCTTTCCCCCGACCTTAACCCATCTCTCCTACGGTCTCTTCGCCTCCTCGGCTCGGCGCGCTGCCGCGGAGGCCCCCTTCTACGATTTATCTCTCCTGCGCAAACCAAATCTTTGACTGAGCCGAGATATACACGGTATCCTCTCATTGTCGCCGTCCCCCGTAATCTCGTTAGTAAACCGAACCTGTTTGGTATGAATTCATTAATGCCGGTTCTATCGCGCGCGCGTGAGCAAAGCTCTCTCCCGGCAGCACGGGAGAGAATGCATATTATTGCCGTTCATCTTTTCCCATTTCCTAAATGCAAATACGTTTCGCGAACTGAACAAGAGGCCAAAATAACCAGAGCGAGAGTCAATATTGAAGTTCGGGCTCTTATCTCGTCAAAGTCCGGGATGCATTCCGATATTACTCGGCAACTTTTCGTTGGCCCCGTGTCTCGAGTTCCTCTTTAAGAGACGACTTCCACGCACCGCGCTCTCGCATGAATCGTGCGCGTAATCCAACCGCTTTCGCCGCCGCCGCCGCCGCCGCCTCCCCGTTCGCGATCAAATTTCATTTGGCTCGATTCTCGGCTCGTGGAAATACAATTTCCACGCAAACTCGCCGGCGCAAACTTTCCCGGCTAACTAGGCTCCTCCGGGTAAACCCCCGGGATAAAGGGGTGAAAGTTGCGTGCATTTTTTTTTTTGTCCCTCATCGTTCGGCTGGAATCACGGGGTGGCCCGCGGTAAAAGGTCACCTCGGTTAGACCGCGATTTTACGGCTGGCCAGGTAACTAAGCGAATTTTACGATCCCCGGGACTTTATACCGGCGGCGACGACGCATCATGCTTTTTTCGCCGTCTCGGCCCCGTCCGGGGTCCGTAAAACGTCGCCTTTAATCACTTTGTCTTCTAATAGACCGGCTGAGGGTGTTATCCGTTTAATCCGACTCCGTTCTTCGGCTAAAGATCGCCATCGCTCGACCTCCACCGCTGCCCTTTCATTTATTTCCTTCTTTCCGTCACTATAATTATTGTCAGCGAGTGTGACGTTCATCGACGGCTACTGAAAATTATAAAATATTTTAAACAGTCGATGAATCGACTTCATAATTCTCAAAAGAATTAATTTATATTCCTGCAATCCGTAGCTTTATATTGAAATCCGTTCGGTAGAAGGTAAAATATAATTTTCATGCGCATCGACTAAAAAATATTCCAGAAAAATACTTTGTAATAAACTGCACGGTAACGAGGTTTTAATTATAAAAAATGCGAATCGCGTGAAAGCTGGATTTTAAAATTTTTCAGTGAATAGATGGTCGTGGCTCCATCTGTTAGATAAATTCTGAATCAATGGTACAAGCTTTGAACTTCTACTGTAAGATGGCGCGCTCTGTCTCGTCTCCGTGCCGATGCTGAGGCTGAGACACGAGACACGTTTTTATCATCAATAAATCCTATTTATCGTTTTTATTATCGCATTAAGGGATCTTATCATTCTTCTACATTATAAAACCTCGTGAATAATGAATAAATGACGAGAGTAGCAAAGTACGAATAGCTGCAATCTGTTACATTACAAAGAAATCATGTTGAGAGGACCGAAAATAATAATTATCGGAGCTGGAGCAGCAGGCATCTCTGCAGCGAGTAGATTAATAGAAAGGGGCTTAGAAAATGTCACGATTCTCGAGGGAAAGGATCGTATCGGTGGTAGGATACACACGGTAGAGTTTTGTAAGTACGTCACTTATATTTCTATCGCTTATGTACATTTATTAAATACAAAAACTGTTACGTTCCTAGCTGACAATGTCGTAGAATTAGGGGCCCAATGGGTTCACGGTGAACATGGGAACGTTGTTTTTAATCTCGCTTCTCCGCACAAACTTTTGGACTCCTCGGTGTGTTTTAACGATTTTGATAAACATTTATTTGTCAGTGCTAAAGGTGAGGTTTTTCCAAAAGCCGAAGGTTTAGAAACGCTTAAGATATATTACAATATATCTGAATCTATATCGGACGCTGTGCACGATGCAGAATCTTATGGGGAGTATTTTGAGAATCAGTGAGTATAGATTAGTAGCATTCTCAGTTACTATCATACAAATTTCATTTATCATACAAAATTTATTTAGAATGTCTTCGTAAAAGAATATTGTCAATGAATGCATCAATGTCACTTTCCCTGAACCATGCTTGTAACGTTGGATGCAAATCTGCTTTTACTATGTTATAAACATCACTATCGGGAACAATGCATCTAGAAACAATTAGTAAATTCAATATCGGTATACATAGCCAGTTTCCGTGAACTTACCTCACACGATCGTTAATGCATTGATTCTTCACATACTCATTAGTAAACAAGGAGTAGATGTATTTGATGTATTTAAAATCTAATCTATTTTGATCCTCTAGGTACATCTTGGGATTGTATATCCTTTGTATATATCCTTTAGTTAATATAGGTATGACAAAATGCACCTAAATGTACATAACAATTAGTTCAGATCAATTTTTTTTTTACAAAGAATCCTATTATTTTACCTGTTTGAAACACTCGTATATAAACTCTTCAGCCCTACTATACACATAATTTTCTTGCTCCTGAAGTATGAGAACACCGATTCTAGGCTGGTTAGACCTGAATACCTTTGTCACATGTTGTGCCGTTTCTAAACCATCATCAGCGAACGTTAACATTATTACGCAGTCACATAGTTGTTTAGTCTGTCGGTAGAATAAATAATTTTAGTCTGTAAGAGTTTTCGTGTGTCCGTGTTCTTCACTCCTTCTCTCGGAGTTTTAAAAGAGAAACACGCCGCGTTGTTCACTCCACTTTTACCCGATGCGAAGCAGAATGCGATAAAGGCACGGTAAAAATCATACGTCGATTCGTAACACAATATTTCCATTCCTTGGTAGGCATTTAATCGAGTATGAAAATCGTAACAGGGCTTAAACATTGGAACTGTAAATAAAGTATTCTTGGAGTTCCCGCATAGATGGTGGCAAGAGGATTGCGCCGGTTTCAGTTTAATATGGCCCAAGGAAGATAGAGAAGAGTTCATTAAATCTCATGGACAAGTACAATAATTAAAATCTCAGATATTACGCACTAAAATAATAACACTGCTTTTCAAGGATTTTAATGATATGCAATTTAGGAAAGCGAGTGGCTGTGCGACGTTTTCGCATTCATCTCCGTAGATTATCAGCCAAGAGTATTATGCGCATGGATCTCTGGCAAATTTGCGAAAGAAATGGAATCGCTTTCCGACAACGACGTCTCTGACGGATTGTGTCTACTGTTAGAAATGTTTTTGAGCAAATCGTACAACATTCCGAAATTCGATCGAATGCTTCGGTAATTATTTTACAATACGTGATTCGCTAACATCCAAATGCCGATCTGTTTACTATTTATAGATCATCGTGGTACACGGACGAACATTTCCGTGGATCGTACACGTTCAAGAGTAAAACGACTGAAAAGCTGAACGCGAAGACCGAAGATTTAGCCGAGCCTATTGTAACAGTTGACGGAAAACCTGTGAGTTCCCATGAAATGAACAGATGACTAGGTACTCGTGTCTCGGATTCTTAAATTAATAGTCGTGTTCATTTATTAGATAATTCTGTTCGCCGGTGAAGCGACGCACGAACATTATTTCTCTACTGTACACGGTGCGGTCGAGACGGGCTTCAGAGCAGCTGATACGATACTAGACTTTCATAGGTAAGTTTCATTAGCTCGAAATGCAATAGTGTAATCATTTTCCGTCACTCGTTCTAGCTGATAAGTTGTTTTTATTCGTACATAGAGATTCTATGGATAATTAAAAAGTAATTAACTCTGAGGTAAATTCACTTTTGTGATCATTGCATGGCTTCGCATTCTGTGTGATAATTGACTTGAATTTAAACTAACTTGCACGATCTACGCTCTTCCTCATTTCTAATCCCTACTACCCCTCATTCCGAGAAAGCGAATTCTATTTCTACTGATTAGCATGCTTCTTCTTAGGCGGTTAAAGTCTCAGCTCTAACCAGTGGCAAATGTTTCTTCACGGGGATCACGGTAAATCATAGACTTACTTGTCAATCTACTAGAAAAAATATCTCTTGTGCAGATGTTTATTACGTTTAACAGCACATGTGCAACTATACGTACTGAGATACGCAGTTCAACGTTTAAGGTCGCGTTCGGACACGTGCGACGTACAATAAAAATACGATTGACCTGAGGCGCACTCGTATAATAAAACACAGAATTACACGTTTCAATAGTAATTATGTTGACCATTACGTTGTACGCGTCGGAACGCGATAAACACTGATAAACCTAACTGCATCGCTATTTACACGAACATATACTCGGTTTTCGATATTATTTTAAGTTTCAATGTATACTAACAATTTGTATATACACATTAAAAATTGATTGATTGACTCCGAACGAGGCTGAAATTTTAATTGAGGACAATTCCAATCCATACCACTTAGAACGCACGGTTGGTTAAAGAGAATGATGAATGGCTTCGATAAAATGGAAAGATCGGTTAACGGTTCGAATGAAATAACGACGAGAACGAAACTCGTAATAGTAGGTGCAGGTATCGCGGGATTGGCAGCCGCGAAGACGTTGGAGGATGCCGACTTTAAAGACTATCTGTTGATCGAAGGTAATCGAACGTCGACGTTGATAGAAAAATTGTTCTGTGATTGACCGTTCGTTTTCTCCAAGCTCAAAACGACATCGGTGGTCGGATTCGGTCGTTAGCGTGGAAGGAGCTTTGGATAGAGAGCGGCGCGCAATTTGTGCACGGAGCTCAAAGTCAGTTAGCGCAATTGTGTTATCAGCATAATTTACTCTCGGATACCCAATGCAAGGACGGTCAAGGAGTTTTTCTTCGCAATGACGGCCGCGAAATAGACGAGGCTTTAGTAGAGGAAATAGACGATTTTATCCGTGACACGTTAGAACAGTACGAGGTGTGTGAGAATAGAAACGTCGAAGCGGGCTGCGAAAATATCGGCGCTCTGCTGAGGAAAGCTTTCGACGAGTATTTGCACGAGAGAAACGATCCGTCGTCGATACGGAATATAAAAAAGGAGATTTTCGATTGGAACGTTAAATTCATCGCCATAGACAATGCTTGTTACACGTTAGACGTGTTGTCCACGAAATATTGGGGACAATTCAGAGTAAGTAGTTCCGGGCAGATTGAAATCAGAAATGGCTTAAGCCAAGTAGTTAAACGTATACGTGTCTTGCAGTTTACCGGCGGACCGGAACATCTCGCGTTCAAGACCTGTTACAAGACTTTGCCCAAACTCATCGCTGATAGCTTGTGCAAACAGAATTTACGATTAAATACTTCCGTGGACTCGATCGAGTGGCAGCGGGCGACGAACCATGACCCCCCTCTCGTATTAAAGCTTTCCGATAACACTCGGATACTCGCAGATTGCGCGATAATCACTTGTTCCCTCGGATATTTAAAAGAAAATTACGAAAAGATGTTCGTTCCGTCGTTGCCGACGCGCTATTGCGAGGCGATCGATCGTTTGGGCTTCGGTTTAATAAACAAAATCTTTCTCGATTTCGACGTCCCTTGGTGGAAACCCGGTACGAAAGGTTTTCAATTCCTATGGAAGCAAGAGGAGTCTTCCAACAACAAGCTGGCCGCTTGGACCAGAGACCTCACGGGCTTCGACGTCCTACCGAATCACGAAACTGTGCTTCTCGGTTGGATCAGCGGACACGGAGCTTACGTTATCGAGACGTTGAGCGAACGACAGATCGCGACCGACTGTGAAAATTTACTTGAGCATTACCTGAAACTCGACAACATACCTCGCGTGAAGAGATGCTTCAGGACGCAGTGGAACGCAAATAAATACGTGCGAGGTAGTTATAGTCACATCACGACGAAATGCGACGCGAGTGGGATTACGCCAAAGAATTTGTCGGAACCGATATGGGGCGAGCGGCCGGGAGAGAACGGCGATGAGGTAAGAGATCGATCGATTTACGATAGTTCAACAATGAACAAAATTATTTTAACTCAGGACGTACCCGTGATCATGTTTGCTGGCGAGGCAACGCATGAGACCTATTACTCCACGACGCACGGTGCTTACGATACCGGCGTGAAACAGGCACAAACTTACCTCCAGTATCACGTTACTAATCGTTGACGAATAAATATACAGTTCCTCGTAGATACCTGAATGCGCACACGTAAAATTTCGGAGGAAATAAAATCTCATTATTTTATATCGTACGATCTAACTTTGATCGAGCTATGTATATTTATCATGATCGTTCCGCGTTCGTCGTGACATGTACAACGATACACAGATCCGCTGAAATAAAATGTTTTCTAAAATTTTAAGTCGCATCATTTTTTTTCTTATGAAGATTCATTATTCTCTCGGCCTCCCTCCATCCCGAACCAATCGCTCCGTGTACCGTAGAATATTTGTGTTCATTAGTGGCCTCACCTCCGAACAATACCACCTGGAAAATACAGATTTATTACGCAACAGCGTTTTCAATTTTTCCCGTAATAACTTACCGGTTTTCCATTCTTCATGATTGGCTCGGATAATTGCCTCGCGCTGCTGTTCGTTCTCGTCGTCTCTAGACTTCGGTAACTGTACGTCCCTCGGAAGTGTTTATTTTGATGCCACTTGCTCCTACAAATAATAGCCGTGTAACATTGAATTAAAACAGTAGAATAGATACTACCTTATCATCGCCTTCGGATTGGTGACGGTAAAATGTTTCGACAGCAAATTGTTTAACATCACTTTGGTCTGTTCGAAAACTTCCTCGTCCGTGAGGTCATCCATTAGCCGCGCACCTTTCCCGGAAACCCAGACATACATCAAATTAGGTTTGTGTTCGACAAAATAAAATCCTAGTGCATAGGCCATCCACATGGTCTTCGGCTGAAACAATAATAAAACGTAACACATTGTCATCTGTAGTAGAACTTGAGATTCTCACGTCTTTATGCAATCTCTCTAAGTCGTCTACGCTCCACAAGATGCTGTAACCCCCGTTCTTCACCCCCTTCGGATTGTACCAAGGACTGTCGAAAGCTAGAATGATTTTACAAGCGTTTCCATATCCCAATCCCTAAAACAAAAGAAGAAGTATATTATCTATCTAGCTTGCGAGTAGCAAAGGGAACGTATACCTTGATGTTTCGAACTTTGTCTTCGGGTAACGGAGGTTGAAACATGGTTTCGTGCTGCTCTTTAAGTACACCCAGAGAAGGTGTCATGATTACGTGATCGGCTGTATACTCTTTTCCGTCGCTCGTAGTCACTTTCACGGTACCATCTTCGCTCGAGTAATCGACCTTCGATACCTCCGCGTTGAGTATCGTCTTATTTAACACGGGTAGCTCTTCCTCAGGGTTTGGATACTTTTTCTGTCCCAAGATTCAACTAGTAATTGCACATGATTCGTGAATAGAAAACGCTATCGTCTACAGACCATTAGTATGTCGAGAATGGTGCCGTATCCTAGTTCCTTCCAATTTATGACTTGGTCGCCGTCGGCCGTCCGGTACTCGTCAGTATTATCCATAGAGATGTCGGTCCAATTGTCGGCAGGGTCATAGCTAGTCTGTATGAGACTAAGATGCCACAGAATTTCGTCCTGTATCGTATCGTTCAGCTCCGGTATTTTCTTGAAATTCTCCCTGAACCTAATGCAAATCACCTTAGAGATCGTAACGTCTACTATACATATAGCAAGGTGTATCACAACGCGGCACTTCAGACATTCAGGACGAAAGGACAATAATTCATACTATATTCATATTTCATCTCTCACAGTTCAAAATCGATCTGCGATACGATTAATTATATAAATTCATCCTAAGCATGTACGTGAAGCGGCAGCGGCGCGAGAACCCAAAACTCGTACTTGTGCACGTAACATTCGCCGATGCTTCGTTTGCATTTCTCCTCCGACGTGAAGTCGTTCTCGCGTTCCATCAGATCGAGGAAAAGGTTCGTGATGTTCTTCGTGATCGCCGGGTCGAGCGGTTCTCCGGTGGACGTATATAATATCATGTGGTCGTGCGTGTCCGGCGACGCGTGATCCGTGAGATTCAAAGGACTCGCCAATTCGTACGCCGCGTTTCCCTTTTCTCCGTGGATCCATTGCGCACCCAAGTCGACCACGTACTTGTCTGAAAGCACGAGCACGCTTGGCGAACGTTGTTCGAAATCCGAGAGAAGACGAAGACTCACCGAACGGGATTGTATAAACTCGGCCGCCGACTCGATCTTCGGCTTCTAAGATCAGGACATTATCGAAACCGTTCTCGAGCAACTTCGAAGCCGCGGCGATTCCAGACGGTCCGGCACCAACGATTATTATCTTCGGCGATTGAGCGTCTTCGGCTCTGGCTGCCGCCGCGAGAAGGCAAAGCAGGAGGATCGAGCGATAGAGCATCTTCGATGTTTGAACCAATTCTGATTGATCCAATCAGTTTTATTGAATGACCCTTATATACTTTGCACCGTTATATACGCATGGTAATTTTCCTTCGCGAAGTAGTAGTGTAACACGATAGTACGATCGGGGGCGTGCAATTGATAGAATAACATCGGTTAGATAAATACCGACGCAGCGAAAGATAATCTGGGATGCCAAATAAATTATATAATTCTAATCCGTTCATTAACGCACTTATTATTGCTAATCTAATCATATAGTTGTCTGTTATTACCGAGGATTCCTTATTCAGATGAAATAGTGTGCCGGAGTCTTTGTTCGCGTGAGAGGTAAAAATTGTTTCCGAGAAGGTGGACAGTTATTGTTCATCGTTATCCTGTATCGTATTGGTTTACCAGTTATGCAAATATTGGCAAATATTTATACTATTAGTTTAGAAATGAACGCTGTAACCGACGGGGAGTTTTCCTTGATGAGGAAACGTTTTGATGAAAATTGTATGATTTACTGGAGAACTATATGTGACAACCGAAGAAAATTCTGAATTGCACATTACTTCGAACACGGAGAGCGAACCGATCCGCGAATTACTTTGTGGAAATTGACTCGAACATTATCTGACGCTCGATTAAACAGCAAAAATGTTCTCCAGTAACTACGAAGCTGCAATTCCGATTCGTTTTGGTATCTTCGGCTCTAGCAGCCGGAGTTGAGCAAAGCAGGAGGATCGTTCGAAAGAGCATATTGGATGTTCAAACCAAGTTTGATTGAACATCTAATTTACTCTACCTATATACTTTGTACCACTGTTGTCCACGTGGTAATTTTTCTTGCGGAAGTAAGATCGTACGTATGCTGGTCGACTAGATGACAACCGATGCGGCGAGAAATAATCTGGGGTGCTAAATAAATTGTATAATTATAATCTACATTCATTAATACACTTATTATATTGTTAATCTACACATTTATATATAATTATAATCGTCTGGTATTAACGAGTCTTGCGAGCATTCCCCTTACTTAGCTGGTGAAATAAAAGTTGTTGAAAATATAGAAATAGGAAGGAGATAAAAGTAAAGTCCTTGTAAGTGAATCTTTGTAGAAGGTAGAAATTGTTTCCAAGAAGATCAGTATTGTTCTTCATCCTATGTCCTTCTGGTTTCCCAGTTATGTAAATAGTAGCAAATATTATTGTGTTAGTACGAAAGATGAGCGTTGCAACTGGCCGGGAAATTTTTCTCCGATAAGGAAACGTTGATTAAGATTTTATAATTCAGTGGAAAGTCACGTGACATCGGAGACGACCGAAGAAGATCCTGAGTCAACCAATCGAACGTTACTTCGAACGATCGATGGATCCGCAAATTGCTTTTAATAAGATGCATCTCTCTCTCTATAAGGATCGCTAAAGATACGTCAGATTTATGTAAAGAGATAGAAACCGAACGTTCCCCGCACGAGAATGATGCATTTTTATGACCTGTGAGCCGCGCGTTGACATTTTTCCTTTTTTCATACCGCTCCGATCGGTCATCAAGGAAGAACGTCGATCGACTGGTTATGGAACTGTCGACGTTTCGATTTAATTTCAACAGACTGAATTTAATTATTTTCCTAATCGTGTCGGCGACTATCTCAGGTTATTCAACACATATTATTTCATTATCAAGTTTCCGCGTGTGCATTATTTTGTTTTTCGCAAACACTCCGAGTGCGTTTGCTCGTTCGACGAGCGGATAAACACAGCTGATTGGGATTTTTTTAGGAAGCTGCGAGAAGAAGCAAGTGGTCTTGAACTTGAAACTGAGTGATAATATCGCGAACAATCCGTTTCTTCGCAATAATAACTTGACGTTTACGAGGGATGGGATTTACCGAAGGATTCCTGTCTCGACGACCACTGCGAAACCGATAATCGTGTCATTTTTTGACGTCAGTAGCGAAGAGGACGAGCGACCTGTAAACGTCAAACCGTCGAGGTCCAGCCAGTCGTCGGACAATCAGAATATTTATTTTCACGTTGTCGTCCACAATCCTTACGAGGAAAGCGCTACCAGTGAAAAGAGTGACACTGAAACCGATTCCTCGAGTGACCCACAGGACACTATAATTTTACCAGATGCAAAGCCATCAGCAGATTATCCGAACGAGATAAGTCCGTACGTAGAGGCGAAACCAAAGTCAGAGCTCAGTAAGTATCGTTTGTAAACGAAGATACCGATACCTAATACTCCGATCTTGATAAATTTGTTACTTCAGAATGTGAAGAATATGGGAAACAATTATCGGACACCGTACAGGTGTTGCCTTTGGTGGGTACAAAACCAGAAGTGATCAAGATAACCGATCAAAAATGTAGCAATACGAATCGTCTCATTATCGGAGGCGAAACAGCCTCTTCTGGAGAATTTCCTCACATGGTCGCCTTAGGCAGGAAAACTCCGGATGGGAAGTTCAACTTTGCATGTGGTGGCAGTCTCATTGCACCACAATGGGTGCTCACTGCAGCGCACTGCACTCATGGGCAAAAGTATTAATTTAATTCTTGTCTAATGATACAAATGATCGTAACGTAAAAATTGTATGAATATTGTTATTTTCTGTCGAACAGAAGCCCTACAGATGCTCGTATCGGATTCATTGACTTGACGGATACTCAACGTGGTATTACGAGAAGAATCGTCAAAATGAAGAGGCACCCAAGCTATAGACCACCGGCCATGTACGCTGACATAGCCCTTATAAAATTAGACGCACCTGTTACTTTTACTAAAGAAATCAGACCTGCTTGCCTTTATCAGCAGTACGACAATGTTCCTGCGCAAGCATGGGTCAGTGGCTGGGGCGTCACTGAATTTGGTAAGGCAAAGCTATTATTATAGTATTACTATTTTATAAATTATCTGAAGTGATACTTCAACAGGAACAGCTGAAAAAAGATTGAAACATTTTTTTTTAACGCGTTTTCGACGTTTTCAGGTGAAGAAGAAGAAAGTGNGCAAGCATGGGTCAGCGGCTGGGGCGTCACTGAATTTGGTAAGGCAAAGATATTATTATACTAAATTGTGAAATCTGCTAATTCATGAAATAGCTAGCTGCTTCGTGTATTACGTAGTATCTAGCTATTTCGTAAATTATCTGAAGAGATACTTCAACAGGAACAGCTGAAAAAAGATTGAAACATTTTTTTTTTAACGCGTTTTCGACGTCTTCAGGTGAAGAAGAAGAAAGTGATCAATTGCGAAAAGCTAATCTCGAAATTGTTGACAATATCTCGTGTGCTCTGAGGCACAACCATTCAGTGTCGGTGCCGTATGGAATTACGCCGAGTATGATCTGTGCCGGGGATCCTCGCGGTGGTTGGAACAAAGATACTTGTCAAGGAGACTCGGGAGGTCCACTGCAAGTGATTCATCCCAAGAATCCATGCCTGTTTCAAGTACTGGGTATCACTAGCTTCGGGAAAGGTTGCGCGTTCGTCAATATGCCTGGAGTATACACCAGAGTCTCGCATTATCTCAATTGGATAGAAGGCATTGTTTGGCCATGAGCTCATGCAGAAATGGAACAGTTGCTTTGCAAAGATAAAAACGTTTATTTTCTTCTCGTCAGTTATTATCGATTAAAAGTTTGAAATACACATGATACTGATATTACGATGATAACGATTTTGTAGTGATAAAAATTTGTTAAATATTTTGTTGTATATACACGTCTGATAATTTCGTCGATTTAAAAAATCTGGTGTCCCTTTCTCAACACTGACGTCGAAGTTGTCCGAAGGATTGTGTGCACGGTGCACATAATACTATACGCGTAATCGCAGCAGTAGTAGCTTGACTAGATCTCGAAATTCGTAAGAACAACTTTATCGTGATTGGAGAAGAACGAGTCTAACTTGTGCCGTTATTACTAGGCATGAAGATTATACTCAAGATATTTTTGTGTCGTGAATGGTCTTCCACGTAAGGCCGTCCCCGTATGGTCCGTGATTAGACGGGAAAAGTATGTACCACCAGCTCCTGTACAAACGACGACGTGAAACGATTACCATGAAAAGCGTACCGTTCAAAAATATGTTCCGAGCTTTTAAGCACTTTGACTTACCTGCCGATCGTGCCTAGAAATAGTCTCCAATTTTGTCTTGGTCCGAAATTGTAGGGATTTTGATACACTTTGCCAAGTGCTTTATACTTCTCCGTCTCGGTGCTATTTATGCGTGCTTCTATACTCGTCTCTCCCCTGGTAATGAGACCAGCGTGCCACCAGGTCAGAGCTCCTAACGCCGCGAAAGCGGCCACGCAAATTAACGCGGCGGTGCCTATCAAACAGCGTTTCCATTCTTTGGTATTCGTGTCCGCGGCTTGTCTAGCTATTTCGGCTAATTCCTCGTCGCTCAAATGATCCAACGACTCGGTCTAAAATAGAAGTGAAATAAAGAGATGTATCCCGTAACGTCAGAGATACGCTACGATAATTACCACAGGAATTATTTCCGAATTATTGATCCGCACCGGATGACCGTCTAGCTCTGGTTCTTGTGCCGGGAAGAATTCTTGATATGCTATCTCCACGCCAAACAACATTATGAACAGAACACCCAGTACTGTGAAAGCCATGTATTGGAAAAAGTATCTGTGATTGTAATGACCGACACAGTTATTCAACCATGCTGAGTTTATCGTTCAGGAAATGCACAGAGATTCGTATAACAGTTGGGTGGAATACGTATTAGAAAGGATACGACAGTGATGATCCATCTTAAGGATGCATCTGTTGCAGACAGAGCAATGATGGGTTCTGGGCGGTTTCGGTTTGATACATTTCTTACAAATACTCACAGCCTCTGGTATGAGACCACCTACCGGTGGATAACCAGCTGGAACGTTTACACCCATGTAATAATGAAAGCACACGTTAACCAGTAACCAGTTGCCGACTATCAACAGAATTATTGTCATCGCTGGGCTCTTCTCCCACCAATACGGCAGACCGATGTAATACGCTATGTACACGATGCTTGCGGTCAAGAGGCTTACCATTACTACGAACACCTGTAAACTGTCAACCTTAGTAAATACATTGTGAACGATGCACTGATCTCCTTTCACAAAAATCACAGAACACTATGGACGGAGAAGAAAACTTATAAGAGAAACGAAATTTAGGAAATGAGCAGAGGGATACTCACAGGTCCTAAGCAAGCGGTAAAATTTTCTACAAACCAGAACAACGGTTCTAAAAGTATATCACAAACGTAACTCCAATTTAAAAAATCATTGTAAAATAATGATTTTATGATGACTTGCAAGCGCCACCATTTCTGTTTTAAATTAAGCCTAAAAGCATATTGCAAAGTGTATTCATTTGAACGGACAATCAGTTTTATTTGTTTTCCGAGCAACTTACTTGAGCACGCTGGGCGCCTTGGTCAGCGACCACTTGATCCGCACCATGTTTGTTCCTAATACGAATTGTGATTCGGAATTGCTTAAAACTTCATTGGGAATAACTTGGAGAAGTTTCACTTATTAAACGAAGCATGTATACTGATAAGAATTATTCTAATCGAGCTTTAACACCTAACGTGGACGATGGCATACGACATCGTGAGGCGCCACCTACACCGATATATATTTTCGAACATACACGACATCACCGAGGTATATAGCGAGGGTATCTTGTCGGTGGTGAAAACTACCCTGACTCATATTTTTATTAATTATTGAATACTCGATGTTTAGAATACTATGCCACGTTTTACGATCGAATATTAAAGGAAGCGAAGGAAAAGGTACGAAGAGAGCGGCAGGAAAGGTATGAACTAAATTCCAAGTGTATTCTGGTATATTTCATGAGCTTTATTTCATGTACATCTTATAATTACAATTAAAAGAGAAATGATTAGTACCGACCTTATTTTAAAAGACAATTCTGATATTCCTACAATGTAGAATGAAAATTGCGTACAATTTAACTTTATCAAATACGAACTGCCTCCCTTTAGTAGCCTCAACTTATCCTATAGGTGGTAAATTCTTTAACGTAACGTTGGAATGGAAGGAAATACATGTGTAAATCTACGAATCGGTAAAAAAATCGATTCCTAAATCAGAATTCGTTTGACAAGCACTTGGATCCACTGATCTCTATAGAAGACTGGTCAGTGATCCTTGATCGAACAATCAATTCCGAGGGTGGGAAGCTGAGATCGGGAATCATCTCATATACGTGTCAAGAAAAATGTAATCGATACGAGAACAGTGAGTTTTTTTATTGAAAATGGTCTCGGTCGATAGAGGAAACCAAATCGCTTTTGATTCATCCCGATGTCTCGATTCGTCCCGGAGATATACAGTGTTCCAAAGTTTAGGCGTAGCGTTCAGCACAGTGACCTAGTTACGCGCAGCTGAGCGTCTAGACCGGTTGTTGGTGGCGGTTGGGATAGGTCCGGGAGTCGGCCAGCGTGCAAGAAGGACGACGATAGCTGCGTCGAAAAATTCCTCTTTTCACACGACGATATCTCCGGAACCGGAAATCGGATCGGGGTGAATCGAACGGCATTTCAAAGAGGAGACTTCTCCGCTTCGGTACTTTTCCTTCCTCTGTAGTTATTTATTTCTAAATTACGGACCGTTAAACTTTTACGTTCTCTTCCTTCGTGAGTAGGATCGCAAATATGTATTAGTGAAATATCGGTATCGATTCCATAGAGATCAGTGCTTGGATTACATATTGCTAGCATATACATATATATGTATATATATAAATATGAATCGATCTCTTTACACGTGCGTGAAAATATTCACGAGTCACGCATCCTCCAGATATAGTATATATGTATAGTATTTCAATAAACTTGTGAAATTCAACAAATTCGATGAGATTTGTACGCGTAAGATATCGTGCGTTTTAGAATACCTTGAGAATACATATCGATATAGTCTCCGCTCGCTCGCGTCAATTCAATAGACGACACGTAATTGGATTGATAATAATTGTCATTGTAACAGTACGATAGAGTAATAATAAATATAGTAGATAAGGTACGAGAAAATCACACGAGGCGTTGATCTTTAAAGGACCACGTTTCTCTTAATTGGTCGAGGGTACTACGATCATCCACTATTACTGGGTAACTCTACGACTACGTTTTCCATCGTGGGTCTCCGAGGACATCGTTAACTCTATCGTCTATCGGCGTGCGCGAATTTTCAATTTTCTTACTCGAAGGAAAGGCTTCTACGATCGCGAGAAAACTTTATTCCCATGTGCCAGAGAGTCTGATAGCTGAAACTTAGGGAGAAACTCCTATTCCAATTCCTTGTCTCGAGTTAAGCTATGGACGCGATGATTTCAGATAAACGCTCGTGACTACGTTTGCAAAGATATAAGTAACATATGAAGCGACCCGGTCGATGGACAATCGAAGCTCCTTGAAGATACATTTTAGTGCCGCGACGATCGGCGTCGTACGTGCACTTTGATTAGAGACAATTCGTTAGTCGCTTAAACTGAAACTACTTTGTAAGTGCGACGAAATTGTCTGAGAGGACGAGAACTTTTCTCGGCTCGTCGAACACGGGAAAGAAGAAATATAGAAGTCGACGATATCAGATCGAATTTTTTAACAGACGTTATAGCGTAAGTCGATAAAATTTTAAAAATTCACTCGCATCTGGAATACAAAGTTCAGGCTCATCCGTTATAATTCAATGCGTCCGGTTCGTTCCCGTCGCATCGATCTCATCTAGCAATTCGGCGATTCGACGGTCCGCTCTGAATTATTGAACCGTGCTACTTCGAACCGTATAAAGAAATATTATTACCCGTCGACGGGACGAATATACCGATCAATTTTTTTTTTTTTTTTTTGCGAAATTAATTTTCCTTGCCGCGACCGAGCGACCCGTCGAATCACCAACGAACGATTCGCACGCGACGCGAGAAGAAAAGGGATCGAGATAATACTGTTGAATTCATCATCGTGCTTGCGATAGCACGGTTGAAAGACTGGGTAGGTAGGGTAGTAGGTACATATTTACAAAGAACGTTCGACGAGCTCGGACGGCAATCAGAAACTCGATTCTCACCGTTTAACATCTGTCTATCTTGGTTCTCGAGATNTAGGTAAGGTAGTAGGTACATATTTACAAAGAACGTTCGACGAGCTCGGACGGCAATCTGAAACTCGATTCTCACCGTTTAACATCTGTCTATCTTGGTTCTCGAGATTGAGCGCCCAGAGCCGAGTCGAACGTCGCGTTACAATTTCCAGGAGGTGAGCGGGGCTCTCGGGAAGCGACGAAGGTCGAAAAGTAATCGTAAAGATCTCATAAGACGGTGTCGAGAGTGTCGAGACTTCGCAATAGCTGCTCATCCTTCGAACACCATTGTACCAATTCCTCGATCGTCACCACGCCGTCTTTGTTCGCGTCCATCAACTGTATCAATCAGATTTTCTATCTTTACACGTACGGTCCAACTGAGAAAGTCCACGTCGACTAAAATCAGCCGCACGTTTCACGTGCCGACTACAGGAACTGAATCGACCGCGTTTACTCACGTGGAAAATGCGATCGACGTGTTCCCGGGCTGCCAAATGCGGCTCGACTATTTGCGGCTGAGTGTAACGTCCCAACATCTCGTAAATCGAGCCGACCACGTCCAGCATTTCCTCCTTACTGATCAACCCGTCCCCGTCCAGGTCGTAAAGCCCGAATATCCATTGGAGTTTCTCCTCCACCGATCCCCTCGACACTTTCGACAGGATGGTCAAGAATTCCTGCGTATACACAACAACGTTCCCCGCGTGATCTCTACCGAAACACGTCTATTACATCTACGCATTATTCTCTTTAGGTAAGACTCTCACTTCGAAGCTGATCTTCCCGGACGGTTTCCTCTTCATGGTGTTGAAGACGTAGTGAGCGTACTGGCTGGCATCTGAAATCGACATCGAGATCGTTTCGACTCGTCACCGGACACACCGAGAATCTGTCTCTCCGGCGAGCGAGACTCACCTCCCTGCGGAAAGAACTGCGAGAAGATCTGCTTGAACGCTTCCTCGTCGACGAGGCCGGTCGGGCATTCCTGCTTGAAACCGCGATAGATCAGTTGTATCTCCTTCCTGGAGAACCTGGTGTTGGCCGCCAGGGTGGAAAGCTCCTCCGGCTTGTACCTGCCGCCGAGGGCAAGGGCACCGGCGGTCGAACCCCCTAAAACGCCCCCGAGTTCTTCAAGCTCGCTCTCTGTAAGTTTGCCAACAGGGCGGTTCTCTCCTAAGACTGTACCACGCGTTCGAGATACTCCTCACTCTCTCACCTTTTAGATAAGGGTGCTTGTTTCCTTTCTACTTCAGGCTAAGGGAGAACGCCGTTAGACCCCTCCCTTACTAGCAGGCAGGGGAGGAGGGCGGCGCGTCTACACTTACGAGACAGGGTGCAAACGAGCTCGAAAAGAAACGCATTTACACACGGGGGAAAGAAATACGGCCGGCGGCGCCCGGGAAGACGGCGACGGCGGCGGCGGCGGCGCGGCTCATCTCCCCGGGCCGCCTGCTGCCCAAACTCCCTTCGGGTCGGGTTCTACTACGGGAGACAGTGCGCGCATATGCCAACACGGATGAAAAAAGTATATACCTGGAGATGTACGGGTGCACAGACTTGCAGGCGGAAGAGATTCTCGTGAACGAGAGATGAACGGTGGGGGAAGAAGTTTGCCCAGGTAAAACGTATACTCGACCGATTTCAATTCATTGAACGTTAGTCCGGGAAACGTTTACCCGAAGAGACGGTGTTTTACTTGGGGGGACGGGTGGAAGATTCGCACGATTCCATCACGATTAATTCGTAATAGGTCGTTCGTCGACGATGGAAAAATGCGTAAAGCGAATCGAAGCGACAGAGAGAGCAGTCGCTAAGAGTCAAACAGGTTTCAGGTGGTTCGAAGATGCTGTTCAGTCCAGATTCGAAGAGTTCATTAGAGAGTCCGATCCCGGTGGCGCGGCGTCGAGTAATCGCTTTCGTTAACGAGCGGGAACGGCGGCTGATCGCGCCTCGTCGGCTGAAAATTTTCACGCGACCGTCTAGACGCGTTTCATCCCGAGGCCGAGGCGCAAGGTGTAAAATCGATACTCATTAACGCCGGAGAGCTATTAATATAATTAACGCCATCGAAAATAAGATTCAAGATCAAACGAAAGCGTGACTCGACGCCGGAGCGTACGGAACGGGGATAAATCGAGCTCTAAAGAAACGCTATCTCTAGTAAAAATGCACCTAATCGTGGTGGAGGTACCGGATCGACGATCTACCTACATACTCTACGAGAGAAAGACACACTCAACTACTACGTATTTACGGAGTTATCGTACCTAAGGTGACGATCACGACTATTGGCACGCGTTCCCCTATTAGCGTTCAGAGAACTTTCGACACCCGCGAATTCCACAAGTTGCTCTTTAACTAGACCGATCGATCGGGCCCCGCGCGTATACGAGCGCACGCCGCCGCGGGTAATTTTGCCAAGTGGAAACGGATTCGCGCGTGTCGACCTATCCATGCAATCGTCCCTTTTACACATGCTTTCGTCGCTTTCGTTTGTTACTCGAGAGAACGACCAAGCGAACCGCTTATTTTTTTCGCGAACGCAAAGCTCCGTGGGGCGGGGAGGAGAGTGAAATAAACCGACGTCTACTACTATCTCTGATGCAAGCCGAGAGAGATGTACAGAGACGAGAGAAGAGTCGATAAGCGAAATAGCACCGAGCTTTGTCTCGCGATTAAGGTAGAAGCTTCCCATTGATCGCTGCTAAAATTACGATCAACTGTGTGTAAGATACGAACGAACGTATTAATTCCTTTTTAGGAAAACGTTTAGAGAGAGACCGGAGAAGCTGTAAAGCCGGGCGAAGAATCGATACAGAGAGAGAGAGAGAGAGAGAAAAGGAAAAGTTGGCGTTTTTCTACGTCTACTCTGCTAGAAGGGTAGTAGTACGGTAAGAAAGAAAAGGCTTCGAAGAGAAAAGTAGCTCGGGCGCACCGTTGTCGGTCTGGATTCGTCTGAAACACAGCCGTGCGCCTTTCAACTGGCTTCTATAGTATACACACGTTATAGACGTATACTATGTATGCCTCTGCACCGTGTAATTCCACAAGCAGCAGCAGCTCTGGTCCCGGGCATCCGGGGTCACCATAGCAACGGGAGAGCTCCTACCCCGTATCCACCCCACTTTGCGATTCCGCTTTCGCGGAGCATTTGTCAATTAAAAACGCGCGAGATCCGGGGGCGAGATCTGCGTGCACGTATATATATGTACATATACACGACGTGAGAGAGAAAGAGAGAAAGAGCAGGGAGAAAGAGAGCGAGACACGGAGCATGGTCGCGTCGGTCGGTTGTTCCCTATCGGACCAACTAAGATCAAGATATATATATATGTGTTCCGGGGTGCTATTCTCTCAAAGGAGGAATTCGTCGATCAAACGGGGCAAACAAGGAAGAGAATTCTTAATTCGTTTTATCTGTTTTTTTTTTCCCTCTATCGAGCGAGTCCCGCACCTTGCCGTTGCATCTTTGGCAGCTGTTATGCACTGACCCGACACCGCGACGAACAGTTTTCGCGATTAAGGGGGAGATCGTTCGGGCCCGGGCTGTGCGTGTCGATCCCTTCGCGTCTCGAGGAGGATCTCTTTCCACGGCGTACAATCGACTGGCCTGCACCGGAATACTGGAGAGGAAACTCGAGCGGCACTACAGTCGGCCTGTACGATTGATGATGAACTTACTTTTGTCGCGGCTCTTACGTGCCTTCATTGGCCGTAAAACACCGATTCGCAGTCGATTAAAGAGCGAACGATCGCTTCGCTCGGCGGCGATCCCGTCCGCGATTTCGCTCGTCGTTTCGTTTACGATCTCAACGATCTCTTCTCCGGTTCCCTCTAAACTCAATCGAACCTGACGCTGGTTCTCCGATCTTTCCTCCTTTCTCTCTCTTTCCTTTCTCTTCCTTTCCTTCCGTTCCTCCGAGGCCCCGCCGGTGGTGGTCCTTCTTCTCGTCGCTTCCGAGCCGATCGACGCGTGCACTCTCCCCGCGATTCACCTCGATCGATGCTCCACGATTGACTGGACTAACGTAACGTAACTCAGCCAGCCACCAGAGAACTCGGTAACGACGTGCGCGGCACTCGCGCTGATGCACTAAACAGCTGCCACGCAAAAGCGCCGAGTATGCCAGCTCCCGCGCAAGTCCAGATCCCTTTATCCGAACGTATGTGTGTGCACCGTACAACAAATATTGCCACCCGATCGACGGCTGTTATTTCAATAAACGCCGATCATTCGCTTCGTTATCGTTGTTTATTTTACCGCGATCTCCGATCCCCTTTTATCGAACCGTCGTCGTTGCCCTCTATACATTATTTATGAACCGACTCCTTTTCACTCGTATAATCCGGCACACTTTTGTCGAGCAATTATATTTTAATTGGAATCTCGGGTTCGAGTATCGGCATCAATTTGTCAAACAATTTATCTCGACGACGTACGTATATCGAGTACGAGGACGCGATCGTATAAAAGCAATCGTAGAAATCGGAGCTCTTTAATAAGGAACGAGTAGTACGAGACGCGTTTGGGTCGGCCGCATCGAGCGTTTATTCGTACTACTCGTCTGTCTCGGGTTTCGAGAAAAATCGTTTCTTTCATTAATATGACGAGGTCGAACGTTGTTTTAAGGAAAAGCGAAAACATTTCACGTGCCACGTGCTTCAGATTTTCGTTCTATAAACATGCTGCAGGGTAAACAAGCATTTTGTCTCGATTGGAACTCCGCCAGGAACACGACTGCTGTTCAATCTTGTTTCCAATAAATCGGCAATAAACGTGTTAACTCGTGCAGATTATAGTAAATGTTGCACAAATATTATACATTCCTGAAAATTCAGAGAACAAAAGTTGAAAACATGTTTTGAATTTGAAGGATCTACGCGTAGATAAAGGGAACAGGTGTTATCGATCGATAACATCCACTTGTAATATAATCATTTCCAGATGGCAGGATAATAGCCTTTATCACTAATAACGTATTTCTATTACAATAAAATATCGTACTTATAAAATAAATGCGACAAACTTGTGCAGTTCTAATTCTTATTCCTCCTCATTTTTTTCGCCAGCGCGTGATAGTATCTGGTACGATTTAAAAAGATCACTTTTAACGAATTAATATATATTAGAAATTTAATTGGTTTAAAATATTTCTACGGCTATTTTTTCACGTAGTAGCGAATTTGTCGTAGAAAAAATGGCGGATTTCGCTCGAAGTTAATTTTCGTCGTGGACGGCTTTAATTAACCGCGTAATTCGGTTATAGCAGACGAATTTTTCCATCGGCCATGGCCATACCCGTAATTGTGCGAGAACCGAGGGTAGGACACTAGCTGGATTAGCTCGGGTACGATTATTTGAAAATGAACAGCAAGGATATCTCAAAGTTATCGTACAAGGAATTGCAAGCGTTGGCCCTCCAGTACCGTGTGCCCGGCAACATAAAGGTAATTGAGTTTTTTATTGAGAAAAACGCGCGGACAAACTTCGCGAACTTGTTCCCGTTTCTCGAATCCTTTCATCATCTAATGACAATCTGATAAATGAATTTTCTGAACGACCGATCACGATCTCTGACCGTAGAAGAAATTACTGGTTAAAGTCATACAAGCCGCGAAGGTCGGAAATGGGAATGAAGTTGGCAGGCTGTTGCAAGATTTCAAGCAGAATCGTAAGAGGAAAGTGAGAAAAGTCAAAATCAAGAAACTCGGGTTAACCTCCACGCCATTGCATAATTCTGATTACGTTATGACCGACGATTATTACTGCTCGCAACAACAACCACCTTGTCAATGGGTGAGCCGATCTTCATATCGTTCTGACACGGTAACGCATGCTTCAGAGCTCGGATTCGTGTTTCGTCCGTTACGAAAAGTCTCGTGTTTGTCTCGGAAATCGACGACGATCGAGACGGTAGATCGTATCGAATTACCGTATTGATTGTCAATCGACTATAACGATAGATACTTGTGATATTAGGAGAGCAGTACGATTTTTATACGTTTAAATGACGATTAATAGTTGAAAACAGCGCGAATAAAATAGATGTTGTTCCCTTAGGTCGGCGCGGAAGAAGAGATAGCAAACAAGGACGACGACAGTAGAATAACACAGTATGAAGAGTTCAAACAGTTTTTACTGAAAAGAATGCAAAGAGAGAATTTTCACCCGTACGATGCGAACAACAACGATATCAATAATTCCACCATAGTGTACGTGAGAACGCCGTCGGTTTCTTCCGAGCAGAAAGATCCCTTTGAGAACAGTACCCACGCCAGGTCTCACGTGATCGCTGTCAACGATACAGAGTCGTTCGTCTACCAGTCGTCGAACGAGAACGTAGAGTATCAAACACTGGGAGACGCGAACGGTAACGTTCAGGGGCCTATACTCCTGAAGAAAATGTTGCAGGCGCCGGTCGGTGCGAATTTGGGAGAGATAGCCAGTCCCGTGTTCGGGAATTACAGGTTTTGGACCATGGAGCAGGATCAAACGTCCAACAACGTATTAGACGATTCCGATACTTTGTCCGCGGTATCGGATATCGGGGACAACGAAGAAAATTTGGAAAACAACGCGGAATACTATGGTTTTTTCAATAGTGTAAAGGGAGAATACTTCCTAAACGAACCGACTCTCGTGAAAAACACTACGTTCGAGAAGATCGGTCAACTCTCGAACGTATTAACGAATGAAAATGCTAATCAATGTAAATACTACGCCGCAAGTAATGATATGCATCAAGAGTACGAAACATGGACTGTCGCCAATGTCATGGCCTCGACAGATAATGGTTCAACCTCAGATTTTCAACCAAAGATGTTTCAAAATATGTATTGCGATAACGTGGGGCCCGATGCTTTGCACACTCCCGTAAACGAAGATCATTTGTCGTGCCAATACAAAGTGACCGAGGTCGCGGACTCTTACAACGCGAGTCAAAATATATTGACTCTACATCCGTCGGAGGACAGTCAGTATTACGAAAGGAATCTCGTTCCTACCGTTTTACCCGACTGTCACGGTACGTATTACGTACCAGACGCAGAAACCAACGCAGAATACGTACAGGGGACGCATTCGAACGTGAACGCGAATCAAAATTCGGCCGCACCTCAGACGTTTACCAGTTACAATCAATACAGCTCTGATCTGTCGTACGAGTACGCCTACTCGCAGAGCAATACGAAGAGTGTTCCATTGTCCGGAAATCCCGACCAGTTCGACAAGAATTGTAACGCGGTACAAGTCGTTCAAGAGCACAACGATCAAAGAAACGTGCCCAACGCGTCGGAGAAAGCACAAATAAACAATGTGTTAGATCCATTTTGGCCGAGCAAACCTGCGACAAATCCCTACTTGGAGAACACGCTGAATTTGATCGGTAACAAACGGATAGATCTGGCGAAGGTCGATCAAACGTCTTGCGTGTACTGTTACATAGCTCCTGTCGTCACTCACACGTCGATCTCTTCGAATTCGACTTGCTCGCAAAAGGAGAAGTTCGTTGCCGAGTACAGACAGCATTCCTTCTCTCCGGACTGGCTGCTCTACAACGACGCTTCGTGCGGTTTGCGAATGGCGAACTTGCGAGCGAAGATCCAAGAAGAAGAATCGCCGCGAGTCATAGACGCGCAGACGTCGATCGGCAACTCTGATCTACGGGAGTCGACCGAGGGAACCGTCACTTCGATGTCCGAAGTTTGGACGCGAGATTACGAAGAAAAGGACGCGAACGCGGGCGAGGACTTGAGCGCCACGGTCACGGACCGTTTGTTCTCGGTAATAAATACCGATCCGTTGGTCAGTCGTGCGACTGATCTGTCCAAGAGTCAAGCCGAGTAAAAGCTGTGTGTTTCTGCTACGGCGCTGCGTAAAACGTCGTACGCATTTTCGTCGAAAGTATAAGAATATCGACACGACGCGATTAAGAAAGAGTAAAAGATCAATGCACATTATTTATGTATTTAAGATTACGAGCTAAAAGCGATTAATAGAGCGATCATCACGTTTAGTCTTGGAAAGAGACACGATTTGTTATGTTCTGTCGTGATCACACGCGTTCGTTCGGAACGCAAAAAGATTTCCTTAAGTTCGTATATTCATCGAATTACAAGTGCAGCGAAGAAAACGTTAAAAAATAACAAATCTTATGTAATCACGAAACACGCGATATTTTTTTTAGAAGATAGGGATGAAGGAACGAAAGCGTACGTAGAAATGAACCGGGAAGGGAATCGAATATTTTTCTTCAATTAATCTTCGATCCAATTCACTGTATCATCATTTATATATTTTATAAAGAATAAATATAAATCATTACGATAAATGTATAATATACGATATGTGTACATTCTCTAAAGCATAGTAAATTGCTGTTGAAAGGCAGAGGGTGTTATTTGTTAAGCTACCACTTACTTGAAACCCCGTCCGATTGCATTTGCGTTTTCAAATAATTGAAGACCTTGACGGGAATCGATTCCTTTCTTCGATTTTTGTACACACCCCCGTCGGGACCAGTTTTTGAAGTACTTTGTTTGTCGCATGATCTACCTGGTGCCATGTGAACACTGTACATTTTGCTTTTTCTCTTGAGAATTCGAGCAATGAACAACAACACTTTCGCGGTTCGGCAATAATTTTAATTATTCAGTAAAATTCAAACATTCACTGCGTGGTATCGCAGTATTTAGAGCGTACTACCCCAGAATCACGACAGAGAAGTCAGGGAAATGTGTAAATTTGAGGATAGACCAGCTAGGCCAAGATCTCTGCTACTACTGTTTTAAAAAAAAAGCAATACCGCTATGTAAGTATGTATGTGGGTAAGTGCCGTGGCGCGTTCGCTCTGTATTTAATGAGATCCTTGAAAGAAGCGACGACTAATTATCTCAACGTTTCATTCATTTTTAGACTTTGTGAGGAATAAACACGTTCGACCACTCTCTTCGTGCGTTAGTTTGTTACGAAATATGGGGCCAAATCACGAATGAACCATCATCGTTTCCAAAGTATAATAATTACTTTTAAGCCCTCGATATTTATACCAGCATATTACAGACGCGTGTCGAACTCGTGCACGGAGCGAGGCTCAATTAAGACTATTGCCAACGAACGTAGTATATTCATTAATATTCTTTTAAATTTTTTGTTTAAAATGACACGCGTGGTGATGCTTCTCGGTGTCGCGTGTCGGAACTAGTCGGAACTCGTCGGAATTTGTCGGATACGAACGGAAAGAGTAGGAGGTATCTAGTTCGTAGATAATAAACAATCTACGCACAGATAACTCTTCATTACGTACACTCCTAACCTGTTTAGTACACAACAACGTCGGCCACGATGTTGATAGTGTTGATATACGTAATGTCTTAAAACATTGCTAACACGAGGAGATTTACGCACATGAGATCACAGGTATCATCACGAAAACGGAAATAAATATTGCACAGCATTATATTTATTTTATGCATCCGTTTCGAAGAAGATCGGCCGTTTCAAAATCGTAACTATGATCCGAACGTCAATAGTGTTTAGCGCTAATGCGTTAACAGTACGGGGTTTAAACGCGTACGATCATTTAATTACCAATGGGCCTTGCGTTCAATGCGTGAGATGGAAGAGAAAACCGATCTGGTTGCCGACGGCAAAGTCTAAAGTGTTTCGAGTACCGATAAGACCGGTTATACCCGAGGAAGACAGATGTGAACTTCAACGCTTGCACAATAATTACAGAACACAAATGAGGTCGAT
>SMSR01015176.1:28915-54631 GCA_019453355.1 Ceratina japonica | reverse complement strand
AAGGGACGATAAAAAATGAGAATGCCAAAATTCATTTCTATTCATTTATTAATCAAAATATGGTCACTTTCGTTGATCGTGGACGGTCACGCAAATGATTTTAAAGGAATGAGAACTGACTTATAATAGCCACCCGCAGGAATGGTCATTTGGACATTTGGTCAAGGAACGAGAGATAAAAATGCCGAAATTCGTATCCATTCATTTATTAACCGGAATTTCGCCGTTGTATATTAAATTATTGAAAGATCGATGTACAATTTAAGGTATAGAAATTCTAATCTAGACTAAAGTTCCTCGCTAAAGAATTGGACTTTGGAAACTGGTGTTGGCCATTTCAATTCTTTGTATTACGCGAGTATGATAGCATCGCTGAATTTGACGTACCTACATATACGGTTAATTTAATAGTGACCAGGGCTATTATTTCGAGTCAAAGTTCTCGTTAAGGAATGGGCGTTGGTCATTCTAGGAGCAGTGGACAGGTAACTATAATATCTCGAAAAATCTCGGAAAAATTGGAAATTTTTTTTTCTCGGAATTTCGAAAAATGCTTCAAATAAAAGTTGTAGGCATTGCTATTTGCTGCAAAAAAGTCCTACACAATTTCCTTCTATCTCGAATACTTCAGGACTAATCGCATAAACTCTGGACAAAACATGAGAATTGAAAAAATCGCTGTATAGTTTCTTTATTCCTCAAAATTTCGAAAAATACTTCGAATAAAAGTTGTAGGTACTATTATTACCTACAAAACAAGTCGTATACAATTTTCTCCTAACTCCAATATTTAACGAGTTAAGTACAATTAATTGGCATTCTATACACTGTCAGTATAACGTTGGTAAAACTTGCCACAGCTTCTTACAATTTTGGGCCTCAGTCTCCCTGAAACCAGACTACCTAAAAACTAACTCATTCAATCCAAAACAGTCCCGTAAATGGCTAAGGACCCCTGCATTACGAAATACAATTCCATCCACAACCATAATCGCTGGTTCTCATCTCTCAGGTTGTTACTCGCTTTTGCAAGTAGCGAGCAACGTAGCAGCAGCAACAGCAACAGCAACAGCAGCAGCGGTAACAGCATCGGCACGGATGAATGGACTGGAACGGGAATAAATCGATCGGATCGTGCGGTACGACTTCGCGGCCGCGGAGTTCGTCGAGCCGACGTGTACATGATTCCGCGCTTGTTTATTCGCCCGACTCGGGGCCCGTATCATTCATCAGGCCCGGGGAANATTCTACACATAAAAATATATAGAA
Organism: Ceratina japonica; assembly: GCA_019453355.1. Classification (NCBI taxonomy): domain Eukaryota; kingdom Metazoa; phylum Arthropoda; class Insecta; order Hymenoptera; family Apidae; genus Ceratina; species Ceratina japonica. The sequence goes on along the minus strand of SMSR01015176.1, from coordinate 53,362 downwards.
TAAAAATTGATTTCTTTTTAAGAATGGTCCTTTTTTTAATTGTACTTACGGCAGAGGGCGATGCCGGCGAGGATGAGGGTCAGCAGAAGACGGGCCATCGTAATTCGAGAATCGTTCGAATTGATATGACTACCAACCGAGTCGATTCCCTTTTATACCGATTTCTGTGCATACTTAATTGTCAGCTAGTGTGGATTTTACGTAACTGATCAAACTTTTGGTAAATTCATTTAGTATTCACGCATGTTCTGATTATCTACTATTGAATGACTCCCAATACATGCGCACACACATTGAAGCAGAGGACATACATTAAAATGTGTACACGTAGACTTTAATACACAGAAGTCTGATGGATCGTAAAATAATTGATAATAAATATACATATAGCATTTGGTCTTTTTTTATATAAATTTTAATTTTGCTTGTGATCAGAGGATTTTTTTAAGAACCATATGTGACATACATTTGTGTCAAGGTTTTGTTAAGATATGTAAATGATTCGCGAATTTAATGTAGCGCATCGATGAGACTGTCTCGGATAACCACGTGACTGATAAGGATTTTCGATATCATTAATGAAATGGATAATTACTGAGTGGATAATCGCTGGTTCTCATCTCTCAGGTTGTTACTCGCTTTTGCAAGTAGCGAGCAACGTAGCAGCAGCAACAGCAACAGCAACAGCAGCAGCGGTAACAGCATCGGCACGGATGAATGGACTGGAACGGGAATAAATCGATCGGATCGTGCGGTACGACTTCGCGGCCGCGGAGTTCGTCGAGCCGACGTGTACATGATTCCGCGCTTGTTTATTCGCCCGACTCGGGGCCCGTATCATTCATCAGGCCCGGGGAACTTCGGGGCCCGAAGCCCCCCGCTGGGGTCGACGCCGCGATCTGCAGATTCTATCTGATACCAGGCCGGTGATGTGCGAAGGCAGGACTCGCCACTCTCGTTACTACCGCGTCCCGCGCGCCCTCTGCAAATCCTAGGCGTTGCATTGTCTTCGCCCAGGGGATTCCCCTCGCTTCTAATATATTTCAAGTTTCACGCGGGGGATAATATATAAATTCTCAACTGCGGTGCGAGAGGTCAGCTAACACATGCTTTACAATCCGTTTAATCCAGAGTTATGGACGTTACCGATCCTGTGGGAACTCGATTAGAATGGCCGACGCTCCCTTCGCGCTGAACTTCTGACAATTTTCGACGTTTCATGGAAACGAGGCTTGCGTTCGAGTTGAAAGGCCGGTATTCATAGTAGTTACTTATTTTGAAGATCGCCTTAAGTATTTGCTTAAGTCTCTGTTCTCTGTGCAAGACAAGGACTGGAAATGTGGGATAGACAGGGATACCAATTGCTCAAGGAGATCTTAAAAATAAGCAACGACTATGAATAGCAGCCAAAGTGTTCTAAAAATGTTGAAGGACTATACAAACTCGGTCTAAGAGGGAATTTAACAAAAATAATTAAATAAATAAGTAAATTATAAGAATGTTAGGTTAGGTAGAATGGAAGATGAACGTTTCGACGTTAAAATCTCAATCAGGCGCGTTGCGAAACGTTACGAGCTCCGACAGTCCGGCACGAGCTAATTCAATGGTCAGAACGTTTTAACCTTTGCCGATCGCTATGAAACTGGCCGTAAAGAACGCGCGCGCGCGCGTATTCGTGCACGTTTAACCGGGGAAGTCCATTACACACGGGATTACAATTAGCGATATATCAGTGTGCGAATGTGTCGGATGAATTGTGTTACGTTTCAATATATCATCCGCTCTCGGTTCATTAAATATCAATAACCTGTTGGTAATTAATCACGCATCGATTCGCGCAGATAACCGATTGCCATTAGGGTTGACGTAACATTTCTGATTACTTCAACTTCACTTTTTCCTGCCATTCACTAACATATAGTATAAAAAATTATTGCGGTTTCCAAGGAAAAGTATCATTTTTACATCATTTGTGGGACCTATAAGAGGGCCATTTTTAGCTAATCGCTTTTTTAATAGATAAATTATACTAATTTTCGAAATTAATAGTATAAAAATAGTTATTAACAAAATTATTACATTATCCAAGGTGAAGTATCATTTTACGTCATTTATGGGGCCTATAGAAGGGCCATTTATAGCTAATTGCCTTTCTAATAGATAAATTCGCTAATTCAAAGATTATTAGTTGGTTTTCGAAATTAATTGTATAAAAGTAGTTATTAACAAAATTATTGCATTATCCAAGGTCCAGTATCCTTTTTACCTCATTTATGGGGTCCATAAAAGGCCCATTTTTACGCGATCACTTTTCCAATAAATAAATTACGCTAATTCAAAGATTATTACTTGATTTTCGAAATTAATTAGGATTGTCGATCTTTACTCGTCCCGTGGAATGCTTTCCTTTGAATCGCGACCGGTTCGAATCGGTAGGTGAAGAAATTTCGCAAACAAGGGGACAAGTCGTACAATCCTCGGTCCCCTGCAAAAACGAGCAATCATCATCGAACGCGCAATCGGGGGACCAACCGAGAGAGAGAGAGAGAGAGAGAGAGAGGAGACTTTGGCGTCTCAAACAAATTAACGCGAGCGCAAACAGTGAGGCAACCGGGCATTCACGGGGCCCGGGAGATGACAGCAGGATGGACGGGCCCCATTCAGGCTTTACCGGGAAACCACTCTCAAACATTTGGTTTGACACTCCCGTGACGGTTTTCGCGGCCGCATAATGGCCGCGCATAATGGCCGCGCGCTCATTAGGGAGACAGGTTAAAACCTCGATCGTTTTGCCACCGCGTCCGCGAATCGTCCCGCTGATAAAACCGTCCGTACGTGAAAAGCGGTCGCCGAACCGGGAGCCAGCGCCTTTGTGATCCGCGTGCTAAGTACTTACGCACCATCGGGCCCGATCAAAGCCGCGTTGCTGCTGCTGCTGCCTTTATCGGGGCCTTTTATCGGGCCTCGTTTGCGCCGCCGCGAGAAAAAGTTTCGTTAACCACGGGACTCCGTGTAATTCGTGGTTACACCGTCTGTTAGTTTCTTGTTAAGCTATTCTTTTTTTTCCTTAAGGCCCTTTTCATGCAGTTGTCTTCGGGACTTATGGCGGCGCGCGTGTCGACGCGTTGCCATTTTCAATTTTCAGTAATATATAATATTAATTATGCTAATTCAGAGTTTTATAAAATACATAGAAATACAAATTTTTCTGAGGCATTTCTGGTAACTTATTCTAAAAGTTTTTGTCGCTGGAGCGCGTAACACCCCAAGTATAGCGCGTTCAGCGAAAATACGTAAAAGTAAGCATAAAATTGACTGGTTTCTTTGGATTCGAGGAAGCAGGATGGAGTCCTCATAACTTTTTATCACGACCTCCNATCGGCGTCGATATTTTTCGCATTATTGTCCCGAGAGCTATCGATGTCAGGAACGGCGACGACGAACCGCAGCTGTTGCTAAGGCTACTGTCGTGTAATTAGCCACGTATTAATATCCCCGGATATAAACGAGCGATCGGCGGAGGCTCGTGTTCCAAGTGTTCCAACCTCCACGGGTTTTATGGACCACCCAGACAGACGAATATCTATTAATGTAACGCGGTAATTAACTCTTTTCTACGACGAAATCAATCCGGAACAATTCCGTTCACTGGAATTTGAATAGAAATCTTTATAGATTAAGATTGCTAGATTGCTGGGACTGTTCGTGACCCATGATTCATAAATAGCCACGAATTCTCCATAAAAACTCGGCTTTGGGGGTTTTCTTNCAAATATATTCATCAATATTTGAGTTGAGACAATGGCACATTGTTCGACATACCTCTGAGGAGTAACCTTCCTTTCTAAAAGCGGTCGTAAATTCTTTATCCGACCGCGCGTGGCCTCGTTGGCGGAACGGTGCGAAAGAATATGGTCGTGAAATGAAATGCAAAGCTAGATAAGCCTGGTAGATCAACATCTCGCGAAGGTGTCGGTGACACTTTGGCAAAGAATACGTATCGGCACGCGCGCCAGAAATAGCCGCCGATAAATCCTCTTATACAAACAGTTAGGCACGTTCGGTAATTCGCCTAATCTCGTTTCACGTTTAAAGAATATGTTTTAATCGAAGATTAGGTTCATTTATTATACTTATACTGTTATATCATATTATACACTATATTTATTATACAGGGTGAGTCATTTGAGTAACTTTTACATTTTGTGAAATAGGAATAAGTGTTTCAGACAGAAGTTGCATGATTTCGAGGGACCAATAACTGTTCTTCAAGTAGAAGCGTTTAGGAGATTTGGAGGTCAACTTCCGTTTTTTTAAATGGGGGGCGAGGAAATCTATATCTGTTGTTAAAGATTCATATTCTAGGGGAAAATGCACGCAACTTTTGTAATAAACTTTCTTTTTAAAAATGCTTGCTTTTCTCGCACAATATACGTATAGATAGCGCAGACTAATCATTGGTTGGAAGTGCATCGTGCTCTCGGAAGCCCGCCGGTACTCCCGGCATTGTGTCCAGTGAGGTGTGAACCGTGGGTGAATGAACTTGCACCAGTTCACCCGACACCTCGCCGCACCACACAGGTAGACAACTCATACCTCTAGCAACCGTCCCAATTTCGCGTCACCTCTGCGTTCACAATTTATTAAATTACATGTACAATTGTATTCTAGAAAAAGAAGGTTTCGACGAAAAAGTAATGAGAAAGGATTGGAATTTTAATAGTTATATACGTTGGCGCAAGCGTGATCGAAGACGATAAAATCGGGTTTAACGAAAGACGGCATTCCAACGCGGGGAAGAATTCCTGTTTATACTTCGCGCGATTACTTCACACTCGGAACGATCCGCGATACACGATTCATCGATCCATCGATATACACGTATATCGGCTTTTGTGCGCGAGGCGCCGGGGTGAATCGCGTTGACGACGGCTACACGCATGTTCCGTATTCCATATCCCGTGGACAATGTCATCGTTAACGGCGTTACCATTCAATCACGAGGGCGACGTCGTCGCCGGTACCACCGCCAGTGGTACCAACGCCAACGGGTCGTCAATGACCGGACCGATCGCCGAGGAGGAGGCGGCGGCGTCATCCCTCCTCGTTCTACCATTTCACGGTCGAGTCGTTTTATGCCCGGAGATCATTAGATTCGATTGCACGGCGACGGGTGGCGAAAGGGTGGGACGGGAAAGGGCCACGGGATCGTAAAACGGAGGGTTAAGACGCGCAAAAAGAGACCGGCCGGCCGGGAGGAGCGTAATTGTGGGAAACGCGAAATCTTAGGGGACTTAAGGGTGGAAAGAGGGGAGAAAAAATGGTACATTCGTTCGACACTGAGAATAAAATTACCTGTTTATCGTCCAGGTTAATATATACTCGAGAGAGCAGGACTGGGAATAGTTCAGTTTTTCATCGTTTTGGGCAATCCTCTTCCACCACTTTACACCACTTCACCACTTCACAATGCAATGTCATTCGTTGCTGATGGTGGTTCTTGTTTATCGATGTATACTGAGCCTAAATAATCCTATTTTAGGTTCCATCCATCCATCCAATCCATATCCAATAATCATCCAAAGTTTAGGTTCCTATAGTTCCTATCTGTGAGCTTTGAGACATTCGCTGCTTTCAAGCTGACGAGTGAAACGATCCTACTCTCTCGGGACGGCAAGTATATTACGTTTGGGAATGAAATTTCTAATATATTTTTATTCCAGGAAAAGAACGACGGAATTCTAATCCATGATTTCATTCATTATTTCATGAACGAACACGAATCTTCGACCAGTTTAAGGCGGACATTGATCACTATTGCTGGTTGTTCTCCATCTCCGGGAGGATCCAGTCGTCGTCGTAGTCGTAAAAAATTGACTTACGCTGATTGGCCGGCGGAAGCGGTTCATTATATCGGCGTCGATATTTTTCGCATTATTGTCCCGAGAGCTATCGATGTCAGCAACGGCGACGACGAACCGCGGCTGTTGCTAAGGCTACTGTCGTGTAATTAGCCACGTATTAATATCCCCGGATATAAACGAGCGATCGGCGGAGGTTCGTGTTCCAAGTGTTCCAACCTCCACGGGTTTTATGGACCACCCAGGAAGACGAATATCTATTAATGTAACGCGGTAATTAACTCTTTTCTATGGCGACGAATTAATCCGGGGATGGAACGATTCCGTTCACTGGAATTTGAATAGAAATCTTTATAGATTAAGATTGCTAGATTGCTGAGACTGTTTGTGATCCATGTCTCATAAATGGCCACGAATTGTCCATAAAAACTCGGCCTTAGGGAGGTTTCTGTAGGAAGTTTTCCCTGGAATTTTAAGATTGCTGAAACTGTTTCTGATTCATGTCTCATAAATGGCTATGAATTAACTTAGAAACTATGTAAATTCATTTCTATATATTAACTTACATTATGAATAAACAATAACTCGGTCTTAGGAGGTTTGCTCTAGGGAATTTTCCTGGAATTAAAATAGAAACCTTCATACCTAGATCTACCTAGATTGCTGGGACTGTTCGTGACCCATGTCTCATAAATTGCCACGAATTGTCCATTAACTTAGAAACTATGTAAATTCATTTCTATATATTAACTTACATTATGAATAAACAAGAACTCAGTCTTAGAGTCATTGCTCTAGGGAATTTCCCTGGAATTAAAATAGAAACCTTCATACCTAGATTAAGATTGCTGAAACTGTTTCTGATTCATGTCTCATAAATGGCTATGAATTAACTTAGAAACTATGTAAAATGAATAAACAATAACTCGGTCTTAGGAGGTTCGCTCTAGGGAATTTTCCTGGAATTAAAATAGAAACCTTCATACCCAGATCTACCTAGATTGCTGGGACTGTTCGTAACCCATGTCTCATAAATTGCCACGAATTGTCCATTAACTTAGAAACTATGTAAATTCATTTCTATATATTAACTTACATTATGAATAAACAATAACTCAGTCTCAGAGTCATTGCTCTAGGGAATTTCCCTGGAATTAAAATAGAAACCTCCATACCTAGATCAAGATTGCTGAAACTATTGGCCCCGTTTTCCCATGTCTCATAAATTGCCACGAATTATCCATTAACTTAGAAACTATATAAATTCATTTCTATATAAAACATTACATAAATTATAAATAAACAAAATCTCAGTCTTAGGGGATTTGCTCTCAAGAAATGTCTCTATAAATCTCGAAGAAGTAAGGAAGAGAATACGTGGGAAGTATATTCGTCGAGATCGGTACGAAGACCGCGTTCGATACACTATAGCTGAATTCCATCATAACGTCTCTGTGAATCGGCTTGACAGGCGGCACCTCGCGAGCGCCCGGGGAGAGATTCTCTATTTAGAGAGAGCATGGGAACGTAGTACCTGAATCACGACCGATGCCCCGGGGGCGCATAAAGCCCCGGCCCGCTTTTGTGCGCCTCCGTCACGTTCGTACGGTGCCAATGCACAATCAATCGGCGAGGTATTCGCGTAATTGATGCCCATCCACCGTGTAACAAACGACGTTAGCCACGGTGTGCCCCGATCCACCGTTCCGGCGCGCTCCGGATCGCGGACCATCAACGCCGGGTTGAACACGATGGGCCCAACGCAGGCCCACGACTCTTGGACCCCAGACCTCTTCTCTTTTTTTGCGTCCAGGATTATCGCGTTCTCGTCACCGGCGTGTTTCCGCTTCGATTTTATTGGAATACCTCTCTGCGTGGCTCTGTACACTCGCGGGAACCGTTCCGCGATCGTTATCTTCCCCGTTTACGACTGGAAGTCAGGCCTGGCTCCATTTTAATCGGCCGCGCCGTAAACGCGGGGATGATTGTTAATTTAGTGGCTCTCTCTATATGTACGTCGGGAAATTTGTTGGCGCCGGGAAACCGGTTCGACTCCGGCGAAATTTGTCCATTAAAAATACTTGGGAAACGGCTGGAACGTATATTTCATCAGGTAATTCCTATAATATAGGGAATATAAATAATTTTTGTTTAATCATTTTAGGAAAGCATAAACGTTCTTTGAACTTGATCATTTTGTTAAATAGTCAGTAATAGGGACCCTTTAGGTGGGGACTGGACATCTGCCTAAAACTGTGCCTAAACCGGAAGTTGCAGATTCAAACCGGGAGATTTGAAAATTATTTTACGAATTAGGTGAATGTAAACATAGACTATGTTCACCGTCAATGCTTTAGTGAAATAAAAATTGACATTTCTAAAACTACCGGTAATAATAAACTAAAGTTGTATTATTGATTATGAATATTGTGGCCAAATGGCCAGAAATGGCCAGCCTATATACAAAAATAGTAGATTTCCCTTAGGAAATGAAACCAAGAAATATAGGTTTCCATTTAAAGAATGGAAGTTGACCTGGCATTTAACCTTGAGAATTTATTTGAAGATCAAGTTCAAGGTCACTGATATTTAACCCTTCCAACTTGCGTCTGCAACATTTCTCGCGATTCTAAAATAGTAGATTTCCCTTAGAATATGAAACCAAGAAATATAGGTTTCCATTTAAAGAATGGAAGTTGACCTGCCATTTAACCTTGAGAATTTATTTGAAGATCAAGTTCAAGGTCACTGATATTTAACCCTTTCAACTTCCGTCTGAAACATTTCCCGCGATCCTCCATATTTTTCCTGATACCCCGTCGATCAAAATGGAACGCCGTGTACTGATTCCTACCGATTGTTAACACCGATCTTCGATCGACGAACGGAATCGTAACACGTCCCAGAGGAGGAGGAGCGCGGAGGTGGTTTCTCCGGTGTGTCGAACAAGGTTGATGGCGCGTGATGAAATAATTAGCGCCGCGATCGACACGACTACTTAACGGCCGCCGGTTCGGTTCGGTTAATACAGCTATTAAGGCGGACTGATCACGAAATAACGAGGGAGGTGTGCAACGTTCGTGTATATTATACACCCATTACGGCGCCGGGCCCCGAGAGACAGACAGAGAGAGAGAGAGAGAGTGAAACGAAACTCGTAAACATCATCAATTTTCAATTACCTCGTTACGTCCGTTTGCACAACCATTGTTTGAGCCCGTGACGCGTCGCGCGAATCGATTGTCGTCACGCGACCGATTTATCGCCGGGCCTTCAATCATCCTGTCGCCCTAAGTCTCTATCGATCAGGACAACCGTTCGCCAATCACTATACGCGAAAATATGGTCCAAGGTCAGGCTATTAGACTGGCATAGGTTGGCTCATTTAAATCTCAGCTGGATTATATTTACAGAGAGAGCGTTGGGATCGATTACTGACTAGGGACCAGACATCGGCAGTCGACCCGCATTCGATCATGTGTCGTTTCAGCTGAAGCCAGGTTATTTGTCTGCTCGTAGGTCACGGCGGACGTCGCCGATTCTGGTTACAAGAAGAAGAGCGGGGAGGTGTAGGACAGGTCCGGCGAGCGCTCCGGGGGGAAAGTATCGTTGCATTTTGATCGCGGAAGATCGTTACTCCCGATCGAGGCTCGCTCGCCGCCGCAACACATCCGCGCAGCGCCCGAAGACCGCAGAGGCGTCCTCATACACTCTCCTCCCCGTAACTATACATACATTACATATACCGTGTACATACACACATCCATCCATACATACATATGTACCTGAGCGCATCGGCTCAAAGTTAATCTGGATTAACCGGTCTTGAATTTCCTCGGCGCGGGGAGAGGAGTCGCGCGCGTGCGATGTGGACAAAAATCGAGATCAAAGAATTATGCCCTCTGGAGAGGCGCGCACCGGTCGCCGTAAGATCGGCCGGCCGATCGTCTTCTCAGGAGCTTCTACCGACGCCGTCAAATGTCAATGAATAAATTGTGTCCGTTTAGAATCGGGACCAGCTAGAACCCGGAGAACAGTGACGATTTTTGACCGGCGTTCTCCAGAATCGCAAGACCTGGAGAACGATAACGATTTTTGATCGACGTTCTCCAGAACCGCGGGACCTGGAGAACGATAACGATTTTTTACTGGCGTTCTCCAGAATCGCAGGACCTGGAGAACGGTAACGATTTTTGACCGGCGTTCTCCGGAATCGCAGGACCTGGAGAACGATAACGATTTTTCTCTAGCGTTCTCCAGAATCGCAGGACCTGGAGAACGATAACGATTTTTTCTGGCGTTCTCCAGAACCGCGAGACCTGGAGAACGGTAACGATTTTTGACCGACGTGCTCCAGAACCGCAAGACCTGGAGAACGATAACAATTTTTTACTGGCGTTCTCCAGAACCGCAAAACTTGGAGAACGGTAACGATTTTTGACCGGCGTTCTCCAGAATCGCGGGACCTGGAGAACGATAACGATTTTTCTCTAGCGTTCTCCAGAATCGCAGGACCTGGAGAACGATAACGATTTTTTACTGGCGTTCTCCAGAACCGCAGAACCTGGAGAACGATAACGATTTTTGATCGACGTTCTCCAGAATCGCAGGACCTGGAGAACGATAACGATTTTTCTCTAGCGTTCTCCAGAACCGCAAGACCTGGAGAACGATAACGATTTTTCTCTAGCGTTCTCCAGAATCGCAGGACCTGGAGAACGGTAACGATTTTTGACCGACGTGCTCCAGAACCGCAAGACCTGGAGAACGGTAACGATTTTTGACCGGCGGANTCGAGATCAAAGAATTATGCCCTCTGGAGAGGCGCGCACCGGTCGCCGTACGATCGGCCGGCCGATCGTCTTCTCAGAAGCTTCTACCGACGCCGTCAAATGTCAATGAATAAATTGTGTCCGTTTAGAAACGGGACCAGCTGAGACCTGGAGAACGGGAACCATTTTTGACCGGCGTTCTCCAGAATCGCAGGACCTGGAGAACGGTAACGATTTTTTACTGGCGTTCACCAGAATCGCAGGACCTGGAGAACGATAACGATTTTTTACTGGCGTTCTCCAGAACCGCAGAACCTGGAGAACGATAACGATTTTTGATCGACGTTCTCCAGAATCGCAGGACCTGGAGAACGATAACGATTTTTAATCGGCGTTCTCCAGAATCGCAGGACCTGGAGAACGATAACGATTTTTCTCTAGCGTTCTCCAGAATCGCAGGGCCTGGAGAACGATAACGATTTTTTACTGGCGTTCTCCAGAATCGCAGGACCTGGAGAACGATAACGATTTATCTCTAGCGTTCTCCAGAATCGCAGGGCCTGGAGAACGATAACGATTTTTTACTGGCGTTCTCCAGAACCGCAAAACCTGGAGAACGGTAACGATTTTTCTCTAGCGTTCTCCAGAATCGCAGGGCCTGGAGAACGATAACGATTTTTTACTGGCGTTCTACAGAACCGCAAAACCTGGAGAACGGTAACGATTTTTGACCGGCGGGACCGCGGGACCAGGTGGTAACGGACTATAGGATTAATTTGAATCGGTTCGGAGTTAGGATTAGAACGTGCGTCACGTCCGCGAGGCGTTTGCTTTATGCCGCGGTCACGCATGTTAACAGGACAATTAACTACGCATCGGATCGGTCTTTGAATGGTCGGATATCTGCGGACTGGACGTGTATTTCAATTAGGCTCGCCGCGACCGAACATTACTGTTACCCCGTTCGGCATGCGCGGCTCGGTTGTAAATTACAATTAAGCCTGTTTTCAATAGGACTGCAATTTTTTTCTACAGTGATTTATCTCGCGCCAGCTTCGACTCGCCTAATACTAATACACGTATATTGGGTATATACTAGGTTTATATTGAGTTTACATTGTAGGATGTTAATTTATTTGTACAGGAAGTGCCGTTTTAATGGCCGTTTTGATGTGTATTTTCTATGGTCGCTTTAAATGGGGTTTTTATTTGATTAGGTTTCAATTTTGGAATGTGAATTTTGATGGATGGATCGAGAATTGTATGAATCATTCATGACGACGAGTCGTTGGAAGCGAAATTACAATCGATGAATCATGCGATCCAAAATGATCGGTGAGTTTCTCAGGTGCCCAAACGGAAGTGCCATTCGCGTCAGAGAGACGCAGGAAGTGAAAATACGAGCCACAGTGTTGTTTTGTTTGTAATACAAGTTAATAAGAAGTAATAAATAATTAATGAAGAACAAGTGAAACATAAATGATCATTAAATAAAGAAATGTATNTCGTTGGAAGCGAAATTACAATCGATGAATCATGCGATCCAAAATGATCGGTGAGTTTCTCAGGTGCCCAAACGGAAGTGCCATTCGCGTCAGAGAGACGCAGGAAGTGAAAATACGAGCCACAGTGTTGTTTTGTTTGTAATACAAGTTAATAAGAAGTAATAAATAATTAATGAAGAACAAGTGAAACATAAATGATCATTAAATAAAGAAATGTATGAAAAATCGTTGGATTTGTAGGAATTTATTATTGACGTCAATTTGTGATGCAAGTAATGCACGTAATTCTTGTTTAGAATTTTATTATAATTATATATGTATACAATAATAGTTGATTATATTATAGAAATGTATTTTATTATCTAATGTTACAAAATACTGATCCACTAATGTAATTAGCGAATACATCGACGTATACATATAAATACATTGTACGCGTTAGCTAACATAATTCACTATCGCACTTTCATATTTTTTTATCGACTCCCGATGATATTTGAAAATGTCAAGGCCCTTTGCCAAACGGTGAATGGCTGTTCGTAGAGAAACAATAAGCACCATACCTGAAACAATGAAACTTAATAAAACAAAAAGGAAAATCGCATAAAATAAAAGTGAAAGTAATTGAAATAAAAATTAAAGTAATGGAAAGTATGATTAAAAGTTGTTTAGTATCCTAATCTGAATTCAATTAAAATTGTCGAATCGAGAGACTTATTTACAGATTCGTTGGAGTGGCGTCTCCGAAATAGACCTCCTCGCTGTCCCTCCTGTATTCGATTACGTTCTCGAAGCATTTGTGTCCTGGGAACGATTTTGGACTCTTCAGGGCCTCCGCCCAGATCTTGACCGACCTCTGATGGCTGCACAATTCTTCCACGTCACGAAATTCAACATAAAAAAGTATAATACAAAGTACTACAAATTACTAAATACAAATTACTACAAACATAGAAAAGTATTATAATTGCAGAATATTCAAATTATTATTTTCTGAATCCACAAGAAGAGAAGCACAATTTTCATTTACAAGATTAAATGATTGATAATTCTTTTAGCAGTTTCAAAAAGCAACAATACTAACGATAACAACAATAATAACGAAACTTAATAATTATTAGTTAACATCGTCATTAACTCAGTAATCAATCAACAAACGAAAATTTGTTGACAATTTTACCAAAACAATAACAACAACAAGACTTCATAATTAATACTAAAAATAAAGATTTGTTTTTTTAAGAGACATATCACTATACTAAATCACAAAAATTTGCATACATTATCAACCTACTTCTCATTCCTCAACAAAAGTAATCATCAACATCAAAAAGAAGACCATACACCATACTTTTCTGGAGAATTAGTCATTTGCGGACGACAGCGATTAGTATGAGCAACCAACGTAAGTAGATCCTTTATAAATCAGATCGATAACCGGTTGCTGGATCGTAAGCGGTGTATTCGATCGCTGTTAGAATTTTCCGTCTTAACGACACGCATTATGATTTACCTGCGCCGATGATTATGGGACAACCCGGCTGCGGACTGATGCCCTTGTTCGCGTAGAAGTCCACGGTCCCCGTGTCGATCGGCGTCCCGTAAAATCCCCCGTCGGTGTGCAACACCACCACTGCCTTCGCGTCCGTCGCCCGGATGTGACAACTCGACGGGTAGAATAATGGCAGCGCCGGGTCCAACCCTGCAATTTTTCAATTAAAAATATCATTATTATATTAACGCCTTCCTCTTGTATTATGTAATTAAGTAATATTGATTAAATACTAATAATTTTGCAATAGAAGATTACGAGATCTGTTAACGTCGACTGACCGGTAATTCTATTGAGGGTGCCATTTAGGAACCTGCCAATATGGCCGGCGACGTGGGCGCCCAAGGAATGGCCGATCACGTGGAAGGTGTCGAGATCGACGGCGTCGAAGGTGAAGAGTTTCTCGAGGAATTCAGCGACGGCCTTGCCGATCGCCGGCACCTGGCTGGCTACGTAGACGTAGTTAATGTCGATCGTCACGTCCCCCCAATCCAGCAGGATGACGTTCACGTCTCCCCTGTCCAGATAGGCTGCGGACACGCAACCGTAAAATCCAGACCTCCCCCCTCCCTCTGTTTTATTTTATAGGTTTTTAACGTCGCGTGATACCGATACCTCTAATTATTATCTGGACGTTGTCCGCTTCCGGGTTCTCCATGTAACCGTGCACGTAGAGGATGCTGTCGCGGTTCGCCAGTATGGCGCCAGATAGACTTCCGGGGTTCGCCAGCGTCCCGTCCGTCGACGTGAAATAAGTGCCATTCCTACGATTAACAAACTAAATATTATAGATATCGATTTTTTCAAACGTTATATTAACAATTAATGTCTGGGCAAATTTCTAATGAAAAATGTTAGATATAAACATTGATGGACTAAAATGGATGAGCTTGTATCATTTTAATTTATACTGAATATTGTATCTTTTTAAAAAATGCCCATAAATGGGGAAACTTTCCCGAGGCAAGTAATACATTTTTAATGAAAATATTTATGCAAATTCCTGCTGCAAAATCTACACTGAACACAAAACGACACTGTATATCTTATCTTTTTAAAAAAATGCTCATAAATGGCCAAACTTCCCCAAACGTATAATAATAATAATAATAATAATAATAATAAATGTTGACGCACCCGTTGTAAACTCTGATACGAAGTTTCGAGACGACGTCAGGGTTGCCCTCTTCGTCACCTTAACACAACACACAAACAACAATCTCCTTTTCGTTTTCTATCCACTGAATAAAAAAAATGGCCAAATCATTATTGATCGTTATGAAGAACGTACATATTACCGCGTGGACGATGTCCTTGCGAAGCAGGCAAAGAGCCAAGCAGATGCAACCGCATATCTTCAACATCGTCACGAAAAATGGTAAAACGGTCCGGTACTGTTTAACGCTACATACGCGAGGGGAAACTGTCTACGCTGGCCATAGTTTGTTCGCGATATACTTGGCCGTTATGAAATAGATCGGCAAAATCGTCGGCACACATATATATATATATATATAAAGTACCCTCTCCGCAATGAGGGAGTCACGCAATCGGGCTGGAATAAAGATGTATTGCTGGATTATGTATTGCCCGAAGATAACGCGTGATTGGCAGACCTGCGACGATCGAACTCTGTCAAAAACGACACGTTATATGTATACAGGGTGGGCCATTTTAAACAGTACAGTCAATTTCCTCGGGAACTGAATTGTCTGAACTGTAGAAAATGGCGGACGAGATTTTAGAGAACCTCAAAAGGCATGAATCCGTTGATTTTCAGAAATCTCGTCCGCCATTTTAGACTTTGCAAATCTGGCTTCAGATTCGTGATGAGTTGTTTCTAAAGTAACTACTGTCTTTTATTGTATCTATTATTTATGGTGATGCGACAATAAAAATATTACGTCACAAAGTGAGCCACGTGACCGTCATTGAAAAAATCATGTGCATGCGATATCTGGAATAAATAAACATTTTCCTGTCCTCAAATTACTGCAGTCTAATTTTGCAGTAAATCAATAACGCAAGTTGCAATATAAATTAATAAACATTGTAACAAATGTATTTATAAGACTATTTCATTTATAGAAATTCGAGAAGCTGACGTTGGAAGCCCTGTTATAAAAAAGCCGCTCTTGTCGTCGTTCCTGTTTGCACTTCTTCGAATCCTGGGGACAGTTTCTAATCCCCGGTGAAGTTCCCAGGGAGAGGAGTTGCCCCGCGTGTAATTTCCATCGCCTTCGGCGCGCGGTTTTAATCCCCGACGACGTCGTCGGCGACAAATCCCGAGTAGTGGTAGCNTATATAAAGTACCCTCTCCGCAATGAGGGAGTCACGCAATCGGGCTGGAATAAAGATGTATTGCTGGATTATGTATTGCCCGAAGATAACGCGTGATTGGCAGACCTGCGACGATCGAACTCTGTCAAAAACGACACGTTATATGTATACAGGGTGGGCCATTTTAAACAGTACAGTCAATTTCCTCGGGAACTGAATTGTCTGAACTGTAGAAAATGGCGGACGAGATTTTAGAGAACCTCAAAAGGCATGAATCCGTTGATTTTCAGAAATCTCGTCCGCCATTTTAGACTTTGCAAATCTGGCTTCAGATTCGTGATGAGTTGTTTCTAAAGTAACTACTGTCTTTTATTGTATCTATTATTTATGGTGATGCGACAATAAAAATATTACGTCACAAAGTGAGCCACGTGACCGTCATTGAAAAAATCATGTGCATGCGATATCTGGAATAAATAAACATTTTCCTGTCCTCAAATTACTGCAGTCTAATTTTGCAGTAAATCAATAACGCAAGTTGCAATATAAATTAATAAACATTGTAACAAATGTATTTATAAGACTATTTCATTTATAGAAATTCGAGAAGCTGACGTTGGAAGCCCTGTTATAAAAAAGCCGCTCTTGTCGTCGTTCCTGTTTGCACTTCTTCGAATCCTGGGGACAGTTTCTAATCCCCGGTGAAGTTCCCAGGGAGAGGAGTTGCCCCGCGTGTAATTTCCATCGCCTTCGGCGCGCGGTTTTAATCCCCGACGACGTCGTCGGCGACAAATCCCGAGTAGTGGTAGCTACACTATACAGGGTGTCCCAGAAAGATTGTAGAAACCGAAAATGGCAGATTGGGTGGGTCTTACTGAACAACAGTTTCCTTTGGCAAAATGCGAAATGAGACTCGGTTACCGAATTATTAACAAAAAACACAGACCAATAAGAGCGCTCGGTTGACTTCCGATTCGGGAGTGATGGGACTAAGTAGCGTTCGGCACGAACAAGCTCTCGAACTTTCGCTCAGTACGAAGCTTCTTAGAAAATGACGAATAATAAATTACGTGAATGACAGTGCAAGGAAATAGTTCGTTCTGTATTACGAATAACAATTAATACACTTAATCGTTAATTTCCGTCGGGAGTGATGGAACTAAGCAGCGCTCGGCACGAACAAGGCTTCGAACTTTCGCTCAGTACGAAATTTTTCGAAAAATAACGAATAACAAATTACGTGAATGATTTGTTGACAGTGGAAATTGTTTGTTCTGTCTTACGACTAACAATTAACAAAGTTAATCGTTAATTTCCGTCGATAGTGCCGGGACACCCTATACACGTATAAGTATAGTAGTCGGAGCGTACGCCGCAATAAAATTAGGCTACCGCGTTCGCGTCATAATGCATCGCGGATGGTCAGCCCGCGCGGCACAGAGATTTCTCACCTCCCTGCGAATTATCGCCGGTAATTCTCAGCTACGGGCAACGCATTATTCATTCTCGCGGGGGGCTGACTTATATTCGCGGCCGCGTAATCCCTGCCGGATGATCAAAGATCCCCGGCGAATCGCGCCACCCCGGTGCTTCCCCACCAGCGATAAAAACTACCCGCTCTACGTACGTATATCCTACAGTACGCTTCCTCAAATTCCCTACCAGCGTCGTCTTAGTAATTTTTCTAAATTCCAATTAGAAGAAGATTTGTCGTTCATGCGATTGCTATGATAATTTGTATAGATTTTCGTATTCATCTTTTATATTAATTTATATTATATTGATTTCGGAGTTGTACTCGATGTCACGAGAGAGTAGGACTCGGCACAGTTCAGTTTTCTTTCGTTCTGCACATTTTCCTTCCTGTTTAGCACTTTCTAATGCAATGCTATTCGTTGCTAATAGTGACTTTTGTTTATCCTGAGACCATATCCTCAAGGCCTGAAATCCCCACCATTTTTCAAGCTGCGTAAAACAGTCCTACTCTTTCAGGACGTCGAGTATATTACAATTCTTTATTTATTTTTTTTTAAACAATTATAGAAACATTTTCGAACCGATAAGAAATATAACTAATCTAGTACATAGGATTATACCGTATAGTTCTTTTTTTTGCGGAGGGAGAGCGGAGGTGATGGCGGAGAAAAAGAAGAGGGGAAACCCGATCGGGTGGTGGTAGGTCCGCGAGGTAGAGCAAGGCAATAAAGTAACAAGACAATGACGGTGATTTACGCGGACCTACGGCAAATGGGCTTAGCCGGATTTTTCCGCGAGCAGCACGCGTCGGCGAACGCCCAGGGAAAAAGCACAAGAAGGAGGAGGTGGAGGAGGAGGAGGAGGAGGGCAGGCCGATTTATTAATCTCCCGCGCGACACGTACGCAGATGCGATGAGACCAGCTGCTGCAGATTATTTATTTAGTTTATAACACCTGAGACCCACCGCCATGAATGCCTCCGAGCCTCGCGGTTTTTATTCTTGTTATGCAACACGCCTGCAAAACCCTTGCCACGACGTAATTGGACGAATTATTCAGGAATCTCACGTTTTTCATCGGGAAAATTAAACATTGAAATTGTTATTAAATGTCTGGTTTGATAACAATTGATTTTCTAGGAAGTTATAGGAATTTTGCAAGAATTTGTTTATTTTTACGGAGATTTTGTTCTATAATTGACGTCCCGAAAGAGTAGGACTGGGCATAGTTCAATTTTTGCTCGTTCTGCGTTTTTCTATCTTGTTTATTATTTTCTAATGCAATTTCCATTCGTTGCCAATAGTGGCGACGAAATTGACAGCATTAGACAAAAAGACAGATATGCACAGAATGATCGAAAGCCGGTGTTTGCGCGAGGTTATTCTCTCGTGGACTCAGCTATAAACCTATCGCTGGAATCCGCACCACCTTTCGAAATGGTCCTACTCTTTCAAGACGTATATACTTAATAGTAAGTTTTCAAGTAGAATATGACTTCGATGATTGCTTGATTATCAGTCGATAACTTTCTCGAAACACTCGAGGCGATGTTTAATTAATAATTAACTTCGAGCACTGGATTATCAGCAACAAGTTTCGTAATCATTTTTATCCAACACTTGCTATATATATATATATATTACAATTTTTAACGCTCGGTACTTGTAATACCGATCTTCAGGTTGTCAGCTTTACTTAAGACTCGTTCATTCTTATCATAATATTCCTGTCGTGGTCCATTAACAATCACTACACCAGCAACTGATATCTGATAACCAGAACTAGTCTAGAACGCCGATAAAACGTGCATAGAAAATCGAATTACAGACCCGAGCGGCTTATCTCAAAGCTGGATCAAAGATCATTGTAATTCTCTGTTTGAAAAATCAAAAATAAAATATAGTACAATTTTGCAAATAGGAAATTGACAATCCGTGGCGAAATGGCGGGGACACGGTTGTTCGCGGCACCGTTAATCCGAGCCTCTTTTTCTGCGCCGGGAGAGAGAGAGAGGAAGAGGCGGAGGAAGGTCGCGGACGATATCTACGACATGCCGATTCCGCATGAACGGACAGAAAATACGAGTCGTTCCCTCCTCGGCCCCCCTTTCATGACCGCCACCCAACGTGGCCCCGTCACGCCGCCGCCGCCGTATTTATTACCCAGGAAACAAAACGGCAAGTGTACAGCCTCTCATTTGCAACATCTACCTAAATCTACCGATTCTCGTAGCACATACAACCGTCCGCCATTTTTGGTTTGTACGTCTAGCCTAATTTCAGGTGCAGGGTCATTTATTCAACCTTCGTTCCATTTTTATTTCATAGAATAATTATATATAAAATACATAGAAATATACATAGATTAATTATATATAAAATACATAGAATAATACATACATAAAAAACGAATGAACACCCTTTTACACATATAACCGCCCGCCATCTTTAATTTACACATCTATTAGCCTAATTTCAGACACCAGAATCAGTTATTCAACCTTCATTCCATTTCTTCACTCAGAATAATTGCACAATGTATCACTTTCTAATGCAATGCTATTCGTTGCTAATAGTGACTTTTGTTTATCCTGAGACCATATCCTCAAGGCCTGAAATCCCCACCATTTTTCAAGCTGCGTAAAACAGTCCTACTCTTTCAGGACGTCGAGTATATTACAATTCTTTATTTATTTTTTTTTAAACAATTATAGAAACATTTTCGAACCGATAAGAAATATAACTAATCTAGTACATAGGATTATACCGTATAGTTCTTTTTTTTGCGGAGGGAGAGCGGAGGTGATGGCGGAGAAAAAGAAGAGGGGAAACCCGATCGGGTGGTGGTAGGTCCGCGAGGTAGAGCAAGGCAATAAAGTAACAAGACAATGACGGTGATTTACGCGGACCTACGGCAAATGGGCTTAGCCGGATTTTTCCGCGAGCAGCACGCGTCGGCGAACGCCCAGGGAAAAAGCACAAGAAGGAGGAGGTGGAGGAGGAGGAGGAGGAGGGCAGGCCGATTTATTAATCTCCCGCGCGACACGTACGCAGATGCGATGAGACCAGCTGCTGCAGATTATTTATTTAGTTTATAACACCTGAGACCCACCGCCATGAATGCCTCCGAGCCTCGCGGTTTTTATTCTTGTTATGCAACACGCCTGCAAAACCCTTGCCACGACGTAATTGGACGAATTATTCAGGAATCTCACGTTTTTCATCGGGAAAATTAAACATTGAAATTGTTATTAAATGTCTGGTTTGATAACAATTGATTTTCTAGGAAGTTATAGGAATTTTGCAAGAATTTGTTTATTTTTACGGAGATTTTGTTCTATAATTGACGTCCCGAAAGAGTAGGACTGGGCATAGTTCAATTTTTGCTCGTTCTGCGTTTTTCTATCTTGTTTATTATTTTCTAATGCAATTTCCATTCGTTGCCAATAGTGGCGACGAAATTGACAGCATTAGACAAAAAGACAGATATGCACAGAATGATCGAAAGCCGGTGTTTGCGCGAGGTTATTCTCTCGTGGACTCAGCTATAAACCTATCGCTGGAATCCGCACCACCTTTCGAAATGGTCCTACTCTTTCAAGACGTATATACTTAATAGTAAGTTTTCAAGTAGAATATGACTTCGATGATTGCTTGATTATCAGTCGATAACTTTCTCGAAACACTCGAGGCGATGTTTAATTAATAATTAACTTCGAGCACTGGATTATCAGCAACAAGTTTCGTAATCATTTTTATCCAACACTTGCTATATATATATATATATTACAATTTTTAACGCTCGGTACTTGTAATACCGATCTTCAGGTTGTCAGCTTTACTTAAGACTCGTTCATTCTTATCATAATATTCCTGTCGTGGTCCATTAACAATCACTACACCAGCAACTGATATCTGATAACCAGAACTAGTCTAGAACGCCGATAAAACGTGCATAGAAAATCGAATTACAGACCCGAGCGGCTTATCTCAAAGCTGGATCAAAGATCATTGTAATTCTCTGTTTGAAAAATCAAAAATAAAATATAGTACAATTTTGCAAATAGGAAATTGACAATCCGTGGCGAAATGGCGGGGACACGGTTGTTCGCGGCACCGTTAATCCGAGCCTCTTTTTCTGCGCCGGGAGAGAGAGAGAGGAAGAGGCGGAGGAAGGTCGCGGACGATATCTACGACATGCCGATTCCGCATGAACGGACAGAAAATACGAGTCGTTCCCTCCTCGGCCCCCCTTTCATGACCGCCACCCAACGTGGCCCCGTCACGCCGCCGCCGTATTTATTACCCAGGAAACAAAACGGCAAGTGTACAGCCTCTCATTTGCAACATCTACCTAAATCTACCGATTCTCGTAGCACATACAACCGTCCGCCATTTTTGGTTTGTACGTCTAGCCTAATTTCAGGTGCTGGGCCATTTATTCAACCTTCGTTCCATTTTTATTTCATAGAATAATTATATATAAAATACATAGAAATATACATACAATAATTATATATAAAATACATAGAATAATAAATACATAAAAAACGAGTGAACACCCTTTTACACATATAACCGCCCGCCATCTTTAGTTCACACATCAACTAGCCTAATTTCAGACACCAGAATCATTTATTCAACCTTCATTCCATTTCTTCACTCAGAATAATTGCACAATGTATAAAAACCGAGTGAACAGTTGACAGAGTGCAATGAACCTACCAGCTCGGAAAAGCCAAGAAATAATAGGTACTCAAGATAGCGATTGCCTCTCGCCTGTCACACCCTGATAGTCTTTCGACTACTAGGCGTGTCATACCACAACAATCTCTCGTTGCGCACTCTTCACCTCCACTAAACTCCTCTCTCTCTCTCTCTCTAAACGACGCGAGGAATAAGGATTACGCCGCGTGCATCATCGACCCGTGCATCCATTCAGAGGAATCGGTCATGCCCGAGGATTACGGTAACGAACGTCCCCCGATTTTCGCTCTTAAGAATAAGCAAGAAGCGCGGAGAGACAGGACGAGGTTTAACGGAACCGTAAAGACTCGCGGTAGACCGACGTGGGTGCGCCTTTCACGTGTAGCGATGAAGGACCTTCGCGGAGAGAAAATCAAGCGAATTGGTAGCGATTCGCGCAAGGCGAACGCGATAGGTCGTACTTAGACGGAGAGAAAGAGAACCGTCAAGGGGAGACCGGTGGAACGGCGAAACGAGAGAGTACGGAAAGGAGAGAGTGATCCAGGACATTTAACTCGCGGTGCTCATACCACCAGCAACAGCAGCACCAGCACCAGCACCAGTAGTAGTAAAGTAACTATAGTATAGTACAGTAGTAGTGGTGGCGTTGGTGGTGGTGGTAGTGCACCGGCTGGCAGCGGCTAGTAAGTTGTAGTAGTGAGGTAGTAGGGTGTACCTTACTCCGGTGAGCGGAGGCCACTGTCAGTTCTCCCGAGACCATAGGCCCGAGCCATCGCGAGATCTCCCTCTGACGATCACCACTCCGCGACCGATCCGTGCCAACGACCCACAGTTCGCTACCTCCGACCTTGTCAACGTCCCAGAAAATCGCCGACTCCTTCCACCTCGTCCAACCTCGTTCGAACTTCCCTCTACCTGTTACGTCACTTGTCCCCGAGTCTTCGCTCGGAGTCCCGCGAAATCGGACTGTTTACGAGGCCCCGACGCGGGGGCGTCGCGACGTTCAGGTCTTCTAGACCTCTTCTTGGTTTCCAAGGAAACGTCGTCATTGGTGATCGTCTCGAATCGCGTTTTTAGCGGGATTGGCCCATTGGCCACGTGGACGCCACAGTGTTTCAGTGGGATTCGATGAGGAGGTGATCCCTGGGATTGGTTCTAATGGTGAAGTGCTGGGAGCATCTCTTCCGGTGAGCGACGAGGGTGCAGCAGAGAAACAAGGTACAGAGATATATACACTCTTTTAGTAAGAAACAAGTTCGTTCTTAGACATGAAGTTCGGACTTGTTTGCCTATGGCCAATTAAATGGCAAGTTTACGTAACAATTTCTACTCGTTTCCTAAAATTTATGGGTGAGTAGAAATTGTTAACGGAAACCAACACCTTCTATTTACAGAAGGTGCCATGTTGGTGATTTAATACAGGACATCAAATCTCAACGTTCTAAACCTAAACCTGAACTCTAAGCTTGAATTCTGAGCTTGAATTCATCTTAAACCAAAAGCGAAAACGCCATCGTGCTTCAGAGTCCAAAAACCCATGAGCACAAAGCAAAATTTCCGAAGTCCGTCCATAAAACGGTGTAATCCTCCTGATTCCCGTTGCCATCGAATTCCTTCATGTTTACCACGACGGTTGGTCGGAACCGAAAGCGAAAGTTCCCCGCGCGGAGGTCAGGCCTGCGTGCATCGTGAGAGATCGAGGAAAGAAAAAAAAAAAATCGCCACTAGCGACCTCATCGGATCGTCGTTGCGCTGACGCAGGACGTAGCTCCGATATCTCGTATTTCGTTCGCTAATTGTAAAGGATCGATCCCCGGTGCTCGGATGCGAGCGCCCGGGAATGACGAAGCACCGGCTGACATTAAAACGTTCACTCTCTCTTTCCGTTACCGTTGGATACCGCGGAGCGAGACGGCGTGCCAACGATCGCGCGTGACGTGCCGCCCATGTAGGTGCCTTCTTCCCCGGTACCGGGGAACGCCGATTTGTCAGTCAATTCCTTATCGGATTAGAGACGTTTAAACGCATGATTACACGTGTGTACACGTACCCACGGCTCGCCTAATCTCTACGTCCGACGGGCTGCCCTTTGCCAGACGCTAAATCCTAAAGGCGCACGCGCATCAACGATTCCCACAAACGCCTAAACAGGTCTACTTATATTATTATCAATGTTATGTTCTGGTGTTAAAGGAATGCACAACGTTTTAAACTAACATAATATAGTCTAAGTGTACATAGTGATTAACATATAATAAATAGATAAGTCTAATATTATTGAGAACACAGTCTTTA
>SMSR01015176.1:0-22793 GCA_019453355.1 Ceratina japonica | reverse complement strand
CTCTCTCTCTCTCTCTCTCCGTCGTCGTCTCTGTCCTTGTGCTCTTCTCTTTGTCCCGCCGATGGTGATTCGCGGAGCCGTCGCCCTCTTCCTCTCCTCGTAACAGTTATCATTATTACGGGAGCGACGATAGGGGGCGAAGGGAAAGGGCCGGAAAAAAGGAGACGATGGAGGAAGCGAGACCTCCCAAGTATCGTCGGCTGTTCAACGAGAACTACCTTTGGGCCCATTTCGTTCTCTCGATTTCAGTTCTTGAAAAGATCGCAGTTCTTAGATGTAGCCATTTTGTTTGTATGGAATAATTTCTATGATCGATTTTAGAAAGATAGGTGAGATTTTCTTCAATTGTATTCAAGTGAAACTGATGCTAGCTTCAGGTACATATTCGATAGAAGTGGACTTATGTCAGTGATCTATAACTTATGTCCTTTCAAGTAGAACATTTTTAAAGATGGCGTCTATGTCCACGTATATTCCCGTAAAGAATGAAAATTTCCATAAAGTTTCTGTAAAATTCCCATTCCTGCAGAAGATTTTCTTGATTTTAAACCATCGCTCCTATATTTTAAACTACGGTTTAAACCCTAGTTATTTTAGGTTAGGTTAGACCTAGTTAGGCCTCTTCGGGCGCGTGTCCGAATTACACGCTCGCGCCGCCGGCCCGGTTTACTACGAGGTCGTAACGCGAGCTTAATTGTCCGTACGACCCGGGCCTAATGAGAGGAATCAATCTCGAGGAGCGCCGCATTCGTCTACATTCCGCGCGTCCCCGGAATCGTCGCTTTCCTTCATTCAACAGGGTCATTCATGCCGAGCCACACTCTCACGTCCTTGATACCTGCCTCGGTACCTGCTAACCCTTCACCGCTCAGCGGCCAGTTACACGTTTCAACGATCCTCGCCGACTCCTTGCAAGTTTCCCCGCTCTCACTGTCTTCAATATTAAATATTTATTTAATTGTTTAAAACACGAATTTGTATAAACATTTATTTATAATCAAGATGAGAGTTAGAAGCAATTTGAAGATTCCTTTCGTTCAATTAATTTCGACAAGGACTCGGTATTTCCTCTTCTGAAACGATTAGAATCGGATTAGGAATAAGGCGGATTTCTAACACGAAATCGAAGCATGATTTATTGTACGATTATTACGTGGTGCAGTTCTTATATCTGCTAGTGTATCGTTTTTACACGAGACGGACACCTTTAAGGATCCTAATCCATTTCGCAACCGTTTCGAATGAGTACCGTCGGCTGTTGAAATCCCGGTTCATCCTCACTTTCACCATGATGAAGAGCATCCTTATAATACCACTGTCCGGTTCCGTACATTCTCCCGCTGTTCGAAGGTAAAAGCGGCTCGGGAACATTAACAATTATCATTTCGCAACCTGCTGGATAATGAATTTCAGCCAGCGATTTCCTTTGTTTTTCAAAAAAGTCCTACGCAATTTTTTATCTAACTTTACTCAAGTGTTTAACGATGGACGGACCAATTACTCAATTACTCCTGAAGTATTCGAGATATAAAGAAATTGTATATGACCTTTCTGAAAGGAAATAGCAATACCTACAACTTTTATTTCAAGCATTTTTCGAAATTCCGAGAAAAAAAAATTTTCAATTTTTCCGAGATTTTTCTAAGGGGGTACCCTTCAGATTTCGTGAAAATCTCGTTTTTGCTCAAATACTCCTAAACCGTTGGACTTACTGGAAAATTGCATACGATCTAATTTATAGCTACTAAGGACAGCANTTTTTCGAAATTCCGAGAAAAAAAAATTTTCAATTTTTCCGAGATTTTTCTAAGGGGGTACCCTTCAGATTTCGTGAAAATCTCGTTTTTGCTCAAATACTCCTAAACCGTTGGACTTACTGGAAAATTGCATACGATCTAATTTATAGCTACTAAGGACAGCAACAACTTTTGTATGAAGCATTTTTTTCTAGCGTTGATAGTTAACGAGTTATTGACAAAAAACGAAAAATCAGTTTTTTGCAAAATACTCGTTAACTATTGAAGATAGAAAAAAATGTTTCCCACAAAAGTTGCAGCTGTAGTCATCAGCTACAAAAAGGGTCATATGCAATTTTCCCGTAAGTCTAACAGCTTAGGAGTAATTGAGGAAAAACGAAATTTTTCGTCAAAAGTAGGCAATTTCGACAGTGAGACAGCCGGATTTAGCCAGTACCCACAAAATGCCAATTAATCGTCCATAACTCGTTAAATATTGAAGTTACAAGAAAAATGCATAGAACCTTTCTTACAGAGGANAGTTATTGACAAAAAACGAAAAATCAGTTTTTTGCAAAATACTCGTTAACTATTGAAGATAGAAAAAAATGTTTCCCACAAAAGTTGCAGCTGTAGTCATCAGCTACAAAAAGGGTCATATGCAATTTTCCCGTAAGTCTAACAGCTTAGGAGTAATTGAGGAAAAACGAAATTTTTCGTCAAAAGTAGGCAATTTCGACAGTGAGACAGCCGGATTTAGCCAGTACCCACAAAATGCCAATTAATCGTCCATAACTCGTTAAATATTGAAGTTACAAGAAAAATGCATAGAACCTTTCTTACAGAGGACATCAACACCTACAACTTTTGTTCAAACAATTTTTCCCTCGCATCAATAATTAACTAGCATTTCTTTTAAACCGAAGCATGTAGTCTTTCAAACTCGTTGCAAACGTTTCGGTGATAGTCGCGTCTCGTCAATATGCAAATAGCGATTGTTCGAGTCATTATACCATACAGACTAGTTACCATTTACCACGTCTCGTCGTTTCACAATGGCGAGCCGGCTAATACGCGTCGGGGGCACATCTCGCGTGTTTCCCGAGAGCCAGAAGCGCGAAACGTTGCGCAACCCACGGTCACAGTCTCTT
Organism: Ceratina japonica; assembly: GCA_019453355.1. Taxonomy (NCBI): domain Eukaryota; kingdom Metazoa; phylum Arthropoda; class Insecta; order Hymenoptera; family Apidae; genus Ceratina; species Ceratina japonica. The sequence goes on along the minus strand of SMSR01015176.1, from coordinate 19,906 downwards.
ATTTTGCATCTTATTGTTAGTAGCAACCCATGTAAATAAAATACATGCCTATGTACACATTCTACATAGGTGGATGTGTATGTACGACGCGTCCATAAACATCGCAAGCGTGGCGAACGTGCAGCCGGGGTAAAAAAGGATCCGGCTGTATGCTCACTCGTTACCTACTTCCTGTGATCGTCTCGAGCCCGCTTTACGACCTATACGACGCGGCAGAATGTGTACCTAGGTCGAGCACGACGCGACACACACGGAGGCCTTGCACGCGAATGTCCACCCGGCTTCCACGTGAACCAAGGATTATTCATTATTTTACCGCATTATTCCCTTCCCGGTATTCCCTCGTGCCGCACAATACGCCATCTTGAGAATCTACAGCGTCCAGTAGCAACTTTTAAATCAGCAAGAATTATTAAAAGAATGAGAACCCCAAACAAACAAAATACCCNACATCAACACCTACAACTTTTGTTCAAACAATTTTTCCCTCGCATCAATAATTAACTAGCATTTCTTTTAAACCGAAGCATGTAGTCTTTCAAACTCGTTGCAAACGTTTCGGTGATAGTCGCGTCTCGTCAATATGCAAATAGCGATTGTTCGAGTCATTATACCATACAGACTAGTTACCATTTACCACGTCTCGTCGTTTCACAATGGCGAGCCGGCTAATACGCGTCGGGGGCACATCTCGCGTGTTTCCCGAGAGCCAGAAGCGCGAAACGTTGCGCAACCCACGGTCACAGTCTCTTATTTTGCATCTTATTGTTAGTAGCAACCCATGTAAATAAAATACATGCCTATGTACACATTCTACATAGGTGGATGTGTATGTACGACGCGTCCATAAACATCGCAAGCGTGGCGAACGTGCAGCCGGGGTAAAAAAGGATCCGGCTGTATGCTCACTCGTTACCTACTTCCTGTGATCGTCTCGAGCCCGCTTTACGACCTATACGACGCGGCAGAATGTGTACCTAGGTCGAGCACGACGCGACACACACGGAGGCCTTGCACGCGAATGTCCACCCGGCTTCCACGTGAACCAAGGATTATTCATTATTTTACCGCATTATTCCCTTCCCGGTATTCCCTCGTGCCGCACAATACGCCATCTTGAGAATCTACAGCGTCCAGTAGCAACTTTTAAATCAGCAAGAATTATTAAAAGAATGAGAACCCCAAACAAACAAAATACCCATAAAATTGTCCATTTCTCGTTCCTTTATAAGAAACCAAAAAGAAAATGGAGCTTCCATATTTTTAGTTCCTTGCGAATTTTTCATCAATACAGTTGGCAGGCTTGATCCATTTGTCCTGCGTCGGTCATAACGCTGCGGGGAAAACCCTCGGCGCGATAAATCGTGGGTCGGCCGATAGCGGCGATCGGTTAACAATACATCGGTACGCATTAATCGCGGAATTGTGTCAGAGCCGGCGCGTTCCGTTGACGCGTAACCTGCCCATTGTATTCGAGACGGGGACGGACGGTCGATAAAAATCTCGACGTTAGCGAAGGATTTATGCCGGGGCCCGGCGCGTGTGGTTGGTTACGCGGTTTCTTAGACACCGCGCGCACTTACAGGTGTACGTACGCGCGCGAGTGTATTCCGAGCGCGCGTGCACGCGCGCGGAACACGACTGTCCCCTTCGAAAACGTTGTCGAGATCGCAATCTCTTCTCGGGGCTGTCAGAAATCGATTGCGCGCGATTTATCGGCCGCGCCGCGGAGGTACAAGCAAAAAATCTGATAACGCTAAACGCTCCTTAGGCGAATGAATTTATTGAACGTTGCCTCACGCGTCACCGTTAGAGCTTTGTCACTAATCTCGACTGTTTTGCAATCTCGCTCAAGTCGACATACCGATTGTTCGATTAAATATCGATGTAAATAGTAAATTTTATAAGGTAAGATCCTTTCTTACGCTCAATTGCGTTCAAATATCCCGCGCGAATCTGATTGGGTAAAAATTCAATATGGTAGCAGGTTTAGGTCTCCTGATGGATCAAGGTAGCGTAGTTAAATTGTTAGTTAGTTAACAGTTATATATATATGATCAAAATGTATAATACATATATATATAAGAACAAGGCTTATGTTAGTTAATTAAAATCGGTTGGATCGTTGTAGTACAGGCTTTCTCTATCTGGTATCTGACACGTATCAGCGGGTATCCGTTTACGAAATATCGATCCCGCAGCGATCCGGCTGAAAGCGAGAAACACATTTGCAGTGACAATTTTGCGAACACGACCGCGACGTGCTACCGGTTGTCGTGTGTGCCCGCCGACCGATACGGTATAAATCGTGCAACGACGGCGGCGGCGGCGGCGGTGCCGGGAAACGGCGCGAAATGTGGGTTGCAATATAATATCATACCAGCGCCGGAGTGCTCTTACTAATCGACGTACACCTCCGTCCATAAGTTCTCAAACACACTTCTTATTATCTATCGAGAAAAAACCAAGTGTATATTCGACGTTAGTGATTGTCGGAGATTACCCTAATTGAATGATTAGAGTGAATTACCGAGTTTCTGTAATAAATCATGTAATAAATGATACATAAATCAAGAACACACACATGTATACATATACAGTCTCATTCATAAGTCTTGCGACATGTATTACCGATTTTTGTTACACAATATGTTTGTTATACTATACAATAAACTAAACTAACATTAAACATTATATATTTATTGAATTATTCAATAAAATATGTCAGAAATTTTTTTATTTTCGTGTGATGTAAGAGTTATGGACGGGGGTGTACGTATGGAGGCCGCGTGTCGACGGTATCGCGGCCGGTGTCAAAACAAATCGGGCACTTTTACCGGGTAACGCAGTCATTAAAGGCATAACTTATTCCCGGATCGTGCGTCCCCCGGGCGCTGATTTGCACGATCGAATCGTCGTAGGTAGGCACGGTGCACGCCGGCCCGGGATAGATTTATTTCCACCGCGATCGGCCGACTGTCGGTCCCTTGAGTTATGCCTGGATACGCTCGCCCGGCTCCGATCGGGAACCGTTGTGCCAGTCATGCCTAGCGAGATCAGACTCAAATTTAGAACACACCGTCTGAATTACACCACGAATCGGCAGATGATTACTAGAGAAAAATCGGTATTCAAACGGTGTATAGGCAGTGTTTGACGAATTCAGTTATTGCTGATATTCCTGACTTAATAGGAGACTTAAAACTGCTGCCATATTGAATTTTCAACCAATCAGATTTGCGCGGGATATTTGAATGCACTTGAGCGTGAAAAATCGTCTCCAGAAGAATTCCATTTGATTCCGAAGGCCAGGAATCGAGCCGGCAGGCTTTAATCGTTTTTGCAGATCGTTTATTCCGCAGATTTATAACTTGGAAAGGAGCGTTTTCAATTAAGCCGGTCGTAAGTGGATCGGGAACTGTTACGATTATCTGAGAAACAACGTGCGCGAGAGGGAAGGGGGTAAAGAAACGGCGCGTATTCGCGCCGGGAGAGGACTGGGAGCGAAACGACTGGAAATTGGCCAGCGGCTGCCACCATCGGTGCTATTGAAGGCTTTAAAATGTTACTCTGATGACTTAACTGGAAACTCTAAAACCAGTTCCTAATAACTTTTTGCGGTGAGGCGAGCGGCGCGGCGCGGCGCGGCCGACGGAGAGGAGGAGCGACAAAGCGGAGGAAAACGGTCGGCCGCGTCGGATAAACCACCGGGGAACGGAGCCGAGTATTTATTGCCACTTGAAACGTAATACACGGGGTGCATTATTAAGATTGCGCTGACCGGCCGCGACGCACCAATGAAATATTCAACGCTGACGATCGCACGCTATAGTTCCTAACCCTCCGACGGAGTCGTCCACTCCTTCATCTCCGAGTCCTCTAAATTATACTCAATTGCCGATTTCACGTCGTCAAGATTTACTTTTTTCTTAACGACGAGTTATAGTTATATCGGGTTTGGTGCCGATTTTCGCATAAAACAGTGTTGCGAATTTCGACGGCGGCGGTGCAAAGCGAATTGTTGATCGCGTGAGGTCGGAGCGGATGCAGAAGACGCGTCGGTTAATTAGGCGTTCGGGCATTTTTCCGCCGAGCTTGATCGATAAATAATTTTTGAGATCGTTCCCTTATTATCACGCTAGGTTATAATTAGGCCTGCGCGGGGAACGGGTTAAAAGATATATCTCGTGATGGTTCATGTAATAATGTTTGGGGTAGCGGAATTTACGATCGCGCCGGGATCATCATTATACACCGGCTAACAGGACCGGTCGTTCAAGTGGAACAACATTGTAAGCAATAGCGCTTGTACCGCGCAAGCTGCGCCGCATAGAGGAGGAGGTTGAAGGTCGGCCCCTTTCAAAGAAAACTAAACTCCCCGGACGCCGGGTGTCTCGCTTTTCTGAACCTACAGAAATGCCCGCCGCTCTCAATGCTTTGCATAGGTCAAGGATCGTCCTCCCTGGGAAACCGAGCTTCCATTCGAACCTCCATTTTTAATCGCTCCTTTTAGAACTTCCCCCACTCTCGCCTTTTCACTCCGCTATATCCATAGCTTCTTGCTCAAATTGCTCAATTCTTTGCACAAACTTTTNCGGCGGCGGCGGCGGTGCCGGGAAACGGCGCGAAATGTGGGTTGCAATATAATATCATACCAGCGCCGGAGTGCTCTTACTAATCGACGTACACCTCCGTCCATAAGTTCTCAAACACACTTCTTATTATCTATCGAGAAAAAACCAAGTGTATATTCGACGTTAGTGATTGTCGGAGATTACCCTAATTGAATGATTAGAGTGAATTACCGAGTTTCTGTAATAAATCATGTAATAAATGATACATAAATCAAGAACACACACATGTATACATATACAGTCTCATTCATAAGTCTTGCGACATGTATTACCGATTTTTGTTACACAATATGTTTGTTATACTATACAATAAACTAAACTAACATTAAACATTATGTATTTATTGAATTATTCAATAAAATATGTCAGAAATTTTTTTATTTTCGTGTGATGTAAGAGTTATGGACGGGGGTGTACGTATGGAGGCCGCGTGTCGACGGTATCGCGGCCGGTGTCAAAACAAATCGGGCACTTTTACCGGGTAACGCAGTCATTAAAGGCATAACTTATTCCCGGATCGTGCGTCCCCCGGGCGCTGATTTGCACGATCGAATCGTCGTAGGTAGGCACGGTGCACGCCGGCCCGGGATAGATTTATTTCCACCGCGATCGGCCGACTGTCGGTCCCTTGAGTTATGCCTGGATACGCTCGCCCGGCTCCGATCGGGAACCGTTGTGCCAGTCATGCCTAGCGAGATCAGACTCAAATTTAGAACACACCGTCTGAATTACACCACGAATCGGCAGATGATTACTAGAGAAAAATCGGTATTCAAACGGTGTATAGGCAGTGTTTGACGAATTCAGTTATTGCTGATATTCCTGACTTAATAGGAGACTTAAAACTGCTGCCATATTGAATTTTCAACCAATCAGATTTGCGCGGGATATTTGAATGCACTTGAGCGTGAAAAATCGTCTCCAGAAGAATTCCATTTGATTCCGAAGGCCAGGAATCGAGCCGGCAGGCTTTAATCGTTTTTGCAGATCGTTTATTCCGCAGATTTATAACTTGGAAAGGAGCGTTTTCAATTAAGCCGGTCGTAAGTGGATCGGGAACTGTTACGATTATCTGAGAAACAACGTGCGCGAGAGGGAAGGGGGTAAAGAAACGGCGCGTATTCGCGCCGGGAGAGGACTGGGAGCGAAACGACTGGAAATTGGCCAGCGGCTGCCACCATCGGTGCTATTGAAGGCTTTAAAATGTTACTCTGATGACTTAACTGGAAACTCTAAAACCAGTTCCTAATAACTTTTTGCGGTGAGGCGAGCGGCGCGGCGCGGCGCGGCCGACGGAGAGGAGGAGCGACAAAGCGGAGGAAAACGGTCGGCCGCGTCGGATAAACCACCGGGGAACGGAGCCGAGTATTTATTGCCACTTGAAACGTAATACACGGGGTGCATTATTAAGATTGCGCTGACCGGCCGCGACGCACCAATGAAATATTCAACGCTGACGATCGCACGCTATAGTTCCTAACCCTCCGACGGAGTCGTCCACTCCTTCATCTCCGAGTCCTCTAAATTATACTCAATTGCCGATTTCACGTCGTCAAGATTTACTTTTTTCTTAACGACGAGTTATAGTTATATCGGGTTTGGTGCCGATTTTCGCATAAAACAGTGTTGCGAATTTCGACGGCGGCGGTGCAAAGCGAATTGTTGATCGCGTGAGGTCGGAGCGGATGCAGAAGACGCGTCGGTTAATTAGGCGTTCGGGCATTTTTCCGCCGAGCTTGATCGATAAATAATTTTTGAGATCGTTCCCTTATTATCACGCTAGGTTATAATTAGGCCTGCGCGGGGAACGGGTTAAAAGATATATCTCGTGATGGTTCATGTAATAATGTTTGGGGTAGCGGAATTTACGATCGCGCCGGGATCATCATTATACACCGGCTAACAGGACCGGTCGTTCAAGTGGAACAACATTGTAAGCAATAGCGCTTGTACCGCGCAAGCTGCGCCGCATAGAGGAGGAGGTTGAAGGTCGGCCCCTTTCAAAGAAAACTAAACTCCCCGGACGCCGGGTGTCTCGCTTTTCTGAACCTACAGAAATGCCCGCCGCTCTCAATGCTTTGCATAGGTCAAGGATCGTCCTCCCTGGGAAACCGAGCTTCCATTCGAACCTCCATTTTTAATCGCTCCTTTTAGAACTTCCCCCACTCTCGCCTTTTCACTCCGCTATATCCATAGCTTCTTGCTCAAATTGCTCAATTCTTTGCACAAACTTTTATAAATCCAAAAAAGGATGTATATAGTTTTTGTTTCGGCCGGAGTATAACGGAGGATGCGAGTAGCGTGATTAATAAGCTCCTCGTGCACGTTTCGGAGGAGTCTGGCACCGGGTCAAGTATACACGCGAGGCCGCCGAGAGAAAGGGAGAAAGGGGGAAGAAGATTCCGCGGTGCAAAGTCATAGGTTAAGCATCGCGGTGTGTACACATGGTAGAGACACGACTACCACGAGCGCAGGGGTGAAAGTTTATCCCAAGTCTCTCTCGCTCTTTCTCTCTTTGTGGCGGTCGTGCGATTTACCATGAGCCATAAGCGTTGATATAACTTTCCGAGGATGCGCCTTCGGGCTCGTTTCTATGCTTGCGTTCAGATCGCGGAATCGAGTAGTGGTCTCGTTCTTCACTTGTCTCGAATCGTCGCTTTCTAAAAGAAGACGATTTTAATGTTGCTGTCTATAGTTAAGATTGTACGAGTCATAAGTCTCCGGAAAAAGTTTAACAAATAATACTTACCGTTTATAAAACTATTCAATTTTCTAGAACACTAGAACACTTTACGTTAAAATTCGCTGGTAGTAATGATAAAAATCGATAGAGGGGCCCGATGGCTATCGGTACTTCTGCGGGGCCCGTCAGGCGGTGATACGGAACGGGAATAATGAAAATTCATAAGCAAATCGCGGCCGGGGATCGTCGCGTAAATCTCTTCAATTAAAGAGGTCGCGTCGTGACTGCACGGCGGCGGCGGCGCCGGGATAAAATCATCTCGTTTTCCCACAAACTCCGAACTTTCCCAGAGGAGCGACGGTCGTCGTCGTCGCGGCCCGATTACTATCGATCGACGCTCGTATACGAGATCTAATCACGGCGGCCAATCACACGTCTCTCCGCGGAGTCACTCGAAAGCGCACCTGCGCGCCTCCTCGTCATTGTGTGGAAATGATTACGCGGAAGACACCTGGCATTCCTCCTCCGTCGCGTAACGCGCCTCCCGTAAACGTAACAAGAATCGCTGAGAGAGGAATGTAATTACGTCAAACGCCTCATCGGATTATTTTATTAATACTTATCGGTGCTATTAATCGGTAGCATAATCTAATTTGCATAGGAAGAATTCAGGGGCTCGACTGCGTTCAAATATCCCGCGCGAATCTGATTGGCTAAAAACTCAATATGGCCGTTATTGCTTATCTGAGAGCCAGAAAGCCTGCTTCTTTTTCGGAAATTAATTATTTCAATTTTATGAATAATGGAATTACGTCGATCGGCTCGCACGAGTTCGCGGCTCGCAGCGAAAATAAACCACATAATACAAAATTTATTAGCAGGAAGGATAAGAGAACGAAAATTGCTTCGTTCCAGTTGTTCCTTTTGATCGGTTACGTGTCTCGCAATCATACACTTCTCAGCGAATGATTACACACTTCCGCGCGGTGGTGTGCGCCAGGCTCAAAGTGATTAAAACCGAACAACTCTATCCGCTTTTTGCCGGAACTTTTTCCCCGCCGATCCAATCGAACTCGCTCGTTAACACCTCTCCCTTGCCGCGCTGACCCCGGCCGGTGCATCCGCGGCCGGCCTTTTTGTTCGAATCCGCGCAGCCGCAGCCGGAGCGATGCATCAGTGTCTCATAGTTCGATTTAAACGCGTATACGTCGCGATTAATGCCGATCTCCTCTGGCGTCTCCCGACTGTTTCGCCCCCCGGAAGCGCCGGGGAAGATATCGGCGAAACTGTTCGAGCAAAAAGAGGTGAAACGGACGGACCGTGGCTCCGCGATACGTGCGCGGCGGCCACGGTTTTAATCTTACTTATACCGGGATTCGATGGAATTAATGGCCACGCCTCGTGTAGCAGCCGCGCGATCCGCTCGATTTCCGGGACCACGGCCCCGGAAAGGATTCTTCCTATGCGGCTCGGAGGCTGGGCCGACGCACACTCGTGACCACTGGATATATTCCAGCCTGGAATGCGCCAACGAGGGTACCGAACCTAGACCAGACTGCGTTCTCATAACAGTTACCTACCGCGCTAGTAAATCCTCGCGGTCCGTAATGAAACGAGATCGGCCAAACAAATCGAGGGAATTTCAACGTGCGTGTTAATCGTGACCAGACTTATTTGACAAGCAATCTCATTCCAGATCCGTTTTTTATTAAATTTTACTCAAAAAATTGTGGCGTTATGTTTGTGTCGAAAATGGCCAAAGTTTGGAAGATAGGAACCTNCCGCTTTTTGCCGGAACTTTTTCCCCGCCGATCCAATCGAACTCGCTCGTTAACACCTCTCCCTTGCCGCGCTGACCCCGGCCGGTGCATCCGCGGCCGGCCTTTTTGTTCGAATCCGCGCAGCCGCAGCCGGAGCGATGCATCAGTGTCTCATAGTTCGATTTAAACGCGTATACGTCGCGATTAATGCCGATCTCCTCTGGCGTCTCCCGACTGTTTCGCCCCCCGGAAGCGCCGGGGAAGATATCGGCGAAACTGTTCGAGCAAAAAGAGGTGAAACGGACGGACCGTGGCTCCGCGATACGTGCGCGGCGGCCACGGTTTTAATCTTACTTATACCGGGATTCGATGGAATTAATGGCCACGCCTCGTGTAGCAGCCGCGCGATCCGCTCGATTTCCGGGACCACGGCCCCGGAAAGGATTCTTCCTATGCGGCTCGGAGGCTGGGCCGACGCACACTCGTGACCACTGGATATATTCCAGGCTGGAATGCGCCAACGAGGGTACCGAACCTAGACCAGACTGCGTTCTCATAACAGTTACCTACCGCGCTAGTAAATCCTCGCGGTCCGTAATGAAACGAGATCGGCCAAACAAATCGAGGGAATTTCAACGTGCGTGTAATCGTGACCAGACTTATTTGACAAGTAATACCATTTTGAGATCCACTTTTGATTAAATTTTACTCAACAAATTGTGGAATTATGTTTGTGTCGAAAATGACCAAAGCTTGGAAGATAGGAACTAATAGTGTCGTTGCCATAATTCTTTTAAGAAGTAAATTTCACATACGCTTCTTTAAATTATTATAATATAAAAGATTGTAGACATGATTTATTATAGTAATTCATGGTTGGAATTCCCGAGGAAACGATGTCTCGAGAGATGAGAGGAAAGGTGGACGTAATCGGGGATGCAGGAGACGCGTTGCCAGTTGAATAAATATGTACAGCCGTTTTGTAACAGTTACGTGACGGCTGATAACTGTGAAATTATACTTTCTCGCTTTTTTTGCCCCGATACGCGGGGAGAAAGTGATCGTTACGAGAAAGCAGTTAACTGGTTTCTTTTTTCCCAAGAAAACGCGAAGATCCCGTGTACTAGACGGAACGAGTCTATTCGCAGCTTTTACGTAATCCCGAGTAGATAATTAAGCCGTTCGACTAGCAGCAATCCGTCTCACAGATCGGAAACAATTAAGCCGATCCAACGATTCCCCGTCGAGTCTTCCACCTCGATTTCAATTAGAACAGACTCTGTGGATGTTAAATTATTAACAGAAAACTTGTGAGTAAACGTTTCAGTAGAAGTTTGAGCAATGATTTAAACAAAAAAACAAACATTTGAGCAAAAAGACAAAAGTTTGAGTGAAAATTTGAGCAAAAGTTTGAGCAAACATTTGAGCAAAAATATAAGCAAAAGTTTGAACAAAGATTTGTGCAAAAGTTTGAGCAAAGATCTGAGGGAAAATTTGAGCAACTGAATACTTACAGAGGAATTATTGAAAAATGGAGAAATCTGGTATTACGTAAATGGTTACGAACGAGGATGACCGGGCGGACTTTTAAACTGTCGATATTCCGAAACGACGATGGACACTCAACTCGAGTCGTAACGTTCATTAAGGATTTCTTTTGCCGAGCGGTGTTTCGCGATAGTTGCCAGACTGCCGGTTTCACTCGCCGACTGTTGCGAATCGTTTTCAGCGATAATAAATAGGAAGCCGTATCGAAACTGGTTTGATCGGCGAAAACGGTTTTCACCAACCGGNTGAGGGAAAATTTGAGCAACTGAATACTTACAGAGGAATTATTGAAAAATGGAGAAATCTGGCATTACGTAAATGGTTACGAACGAGGATGACCGGGCGGACTTTTAAACTGTCGATATTCCGAAACGACGATGGACACTCAACTCGAGTCGTAACGTTCATTAAGGATTTCTTTTGCCGAGCGGTGTTTCGCGATAGTTGCCAGACTGCCGGTTTCACTCGCCGACTGTTGCGAATCGTTTTCAGCGATAATAAATAGGAAGCCGTATCGAAACTGGTTTGATCGGCGAAAACGGTTTTCACCAACCGGCCGGCCGATCGACTCGTTTGCATTTCGTCATTTGCCATGGCTACGCTATCAATTAGACACATTTGTTTGACGTCGATGATTTATGCGCCGGGCCTCCGTCCCGGGACGAGGCGATTTTCTTCCAATCAGCGCAACTGATTTACCGGCATAGAAAGCCGTCTCATGCAATTGTGCGTTATCGATAGCCAGAGAAAGTATATCTCAGGCCTGATAATTCTATCCAATTGATTCTACAGTTCAATTGTTAACACAAAGTTTGAGCAAAGATTTAGAGAAGTTTACAGTATTTTCGTTTAGCTTCCTTCAGTTCGTAAAAATATGTTTAATTTGATTGTTGGCCGATTTCAATTAAAAGTAACTGTAGCTCGAAATATTTTATTGTCTCCGAGTCGCGATCGTGCCGGTATCGAACGGATAACGTTACGTAACCGCTTGCCTTGTACAAGGATACGAAGAGACCTGGTATTCGATGGAGGGTTCAGCTTTCTCTCCGTGCGAACTTATTGCTCGTTTTAACGAGACCGACGCGAGCCTGTACTTGAGCATCGATTTGGGTAGCCGATCGTAAATATGAATCGGTGCGAATCGCAGGGCCCAATTTACCATCAATCTATAATTCTAATAATCAGCATTAAAAAAATCTGATAATAAATCCTGAATAAAATTAATTGTCTCTCATATATTTAATCTGATCTCTAATTTTTTAGTACCATTAACGATAGAAAAGTGTATGAACGGTAGTCCTTGACTTACCTGTGAGCCGTTGGAGAATCTAGAATCTCTCCCTACGGTATTAGAGAACGTTTAATCGGCATCGTCCACCCGGAAACCGTGGCTATTTCTCCGGTTCGGTTCTTTGAGGAGCTGAACAACCTGCTGGGAGTTCGCGCATGTTGCACATAAATTCACTGGTGGACACTGGTGCAGGCCACCTGCGATACGCGTGACCGCGTGACGAAGCACGCGTGAAACCGCGACGATCGCGAAATTATCGGACGATACGAAACGGTTCCCTTCCGGGTATCGTGCGACACGGTCTAACTAGTCAAGGTATACACGCCTATTGCCATAACGGACGCCACCACGCCCCGTCCTCCACGAATCACGTTCCCCCTAATTAATTACCGACCAAAATGACTGGTAAGTTTAGGTAGAGAAGGAAACGGCGGCGTTATGTAAAAACGAGGAAATGCCAGGTTCGCCTGACACTCTGTATATAAATTGTTCAATTTCCTAGCGATTTAATCGAACGTTCAATTAATTTTTCCATCAGTTTCCCCCGCGGTAAATACGGCCAACACCAGCAGCCGCTTCCGTAAATCGTTAACGGCGACAAACGCGTAGCGCATTTATTACGAGTCCTTCCGTCATGCCGCCGAACGATCTTTTTTATCGTAATCAATTATGGATGAGCCTGGGCTTGATGCATGTGTTCGGGGCCGCCGGGACAAGAGTGTAGAACAAGCCGATATCATCGGATCGGCCGGCAAGATAAATTCATCAATTTACGACGCCGTGCACCGTGAAAGGCAATTAACAACGATGAACTATGTAACTTCTAAATAAGGCGCGCGTAAGTAATCGCAATTACCATTAAGCAAATATCCAACCGCAAAAAATTTACATCCGCGATTTTTCTGCTGCGGTTTAAAACGCGTAACAAATAAAAATATACAAATATTCATGAAATTGGATTTAAGGCTTTCACGGTTATTGTTTATTCTGATAGCATTCATCTTCCGGATTGAAACCGTGTATTTCGTTTCGTGTTTCGAATTCGATTCGTTTGTTGGACGTCGAATCAATTCTCAGACGTGAAACAGTGAATTTTGTTATGTTAAACGGCGCACCGTTAGCAATTTTCGCTGAGAGGCGTTTCCGTGAACCGTCCTTTGTCACCGGCGACGGTGTACGACGAGATCTTTTATCGATTCCGCGAAGACGCCTCGGAATGACCTTAATAGGTACAAAAAGTGCGGGAATAACGCCGGGGGTAATTACCGAGCGGCCGAGCATACTAGACCTGCGGATGGCAGTTCCATGTTTCTTTGAGATCTCTTCGACGACACGATACGTCGATATTTCACGCTCCTCTTCAAACAACAAATTACTCTCGCTATTTCAGTCGTGATCTGACCTCGAATTTCCATGCAAAATTTCAGGTCGCAATTTTTATATTTTATTAAATTATGTTACCTGGAAATTAGATAATAGTTTATAGAAGCTTTTTTTGGGATAATATGAAAACTGCGTCGGGTATTATTTATTATTTAGTACCTTTCGACTTGAGAGAGCCATCCATCCAATCTTCTGGATTTATTGTCTTCCTTCACTCCATTTTGTCATCAATTTCAATTCGTACACTTTACATATTAACTTTCTTCTCACTAAAAGTTTAAAACACAAATAAAACCAAAACAAAGACAATTCTATTCATTCACATTTACATGAGATTCGTGGAAAGGAATTCCGTTAAAAGAAGGTAACCTGTTTTGGTAGTTTTGAAAGAATGTAAACATCCCGAGTGAAGTCCGGCGCATCGAATTACTCGATTACGTAACAATCGACGTAGGTCGAGGTCGAATCGGTAGGGCGTCGTCCACTCGGTGGGGATAACCGTTCGTGTGTGGATTGTCGAAGTGCTGTGACGTGTTTTAACGGTATTTTAACGTTCAAACCGCACGGTGGTCGTCCATTTCGTGAATAAATCGTTGTCCACGGAAAGTATGGCGTTCTCATAGTGCGTCGGGTTCGATCGTTGTTAATTAATATCGCAGGAAGTGGCTCGGTCCGCGGATAGGTTCGTGTTAGCCGGGCGAACATGTTGGCTGCGGGCGCCGCGAATAATGCTTGTCCCGGTTAACAAGGATCATAACCTGTTAGACGAATGGACGCGGCGATTTGCATAAGAGCATTAATTAGGAAATTATAGTAGAGCGCGTGGGCGTGCGACGTGGACGCGTTCGTTCGTGCGGGGTAGGTTAGGTACGCATCGCGCCGGTTTAACGACTCGTTCAAAGCGCACGTCCCGCTCGTCTTTATTCGTTTCCATGGACGCGCGTGTACCGCGCCGGGAGACACGCTGGCTCCGATCCTCGACATCGTGCACCTATACATATAAATTATTTCCTATTTATTTATTTAGCCGATTTTCCTTAGAAGGAAGGCTTTGGAACGTTATACATAATTTCGTATTTTTCTAACGTACTATCGAATGCTATCGACTTCGCGCGGTTCTCGATTATTCTAAACGCGGATAACTTCGCGCTTGTCGAAAACCGCGAGTGGTGTGTGTCATGGCGCGACGAACTTGCAGCCGGCGATTGATCCGTGAGTAATTGATACTATTTGCATGCATTTCGACCATTTACGCGCATAATTCCATCGCATGGACACGGAGGAACGATCGTTAGTCCGAGGAATCGGTTATGTTTATTGAAAATTGCCCGAACGCAGTTTAATTAGATATGATCGAATGTTCGCTAGTTTGTTACTTTTTAATGGCGGGATAATTCATTGTATTTAAATGAACGTGGGAAATGTCCGGATAGCGTTACGTTCACATGCAAAAAGTCGTGATACGCTCTGGCACGGTATCGTGAAGTAATTGTTCCTAACAAGAAATGCTGGCATTTCGTGATCGTTTTTTTTTTCTCCTCCTAGTAAGTACTCCCCGGGTAACTACGTTTCTTGCGATGGAATTTTTACCGGCGGACAAAAATCAGGTCGAAACATAACGATAATCTCTATGCATGTCGCGGTTTTTTGACCTGCTTTTGCGAAACTGAAATTTAGTTGGATTACGTGAAAAGGTGGAGGTTTTTTTTACTGCATGAATCAAGATTACTGTGTTTACATTCTGTCGAGCTTGTACCGTAGTTATTATTTATTCTACGGCTCGGAACAGTGGTTCTCAACCTGTTTTTGATTATTTATCTCTTTCATGGAGATAGAATTCAGTCTTTCAATGTGAAGACTCATTCTGTTTGTAATAATCAATGTTTATGCATGTATGGCAATTTTTTCGATGTTTTACTGTGATTGTTGTGTTTTTTTACTGTTGGGAGCAGTGATTCTCCACCTGTTTTTGATTATTTATCTCTTTCATGGAGATAGAATTCGTAAGATAAACTTCGTCCGTTCTTTGAACAAAACGCATCGCTCGGCGATAAAGCGTATCATTTACGGGGTTCTAAAAGGCACATACTGCGCCGCATCAGCGTATACGACAACTACAAATTGCGGCAGCAAATTCCGGCGGCCGGCGGTGTTCTTGCGGTGGTGCCCCTGCCGGCGGTGGCGGCGCCCGTGGCGGAGATAACGCCGTTGACTCGTCCAAACAACGTGATATTTATTAGCAACTTGGTACGTGTAATTACGTCACGTGGCACGTACATTCCGCGGAAGCGCGCGCGCGCGCGCGCCTATTATTCCGCGAGTTCTAATTTACTGGCCGCCGCCTAAGTAGAGCCGTATGTTAATTTAAATTCCACCCCGAAGAAAGGAGCGGCCATTAAGATTAACGATAAAAACGGCGGAGTAACTTGTTTTAATAGTATCGCGAAAGCTACCAGCAACCGCGCAGACGATCGTTCTTTTCTTTTTCTTTTTTTTCTCTCTTCTCTCTCTCTCTCTCTCGTTCCTCTTTTCTAGACTCGCTATCGAGGTATAATCCCAGTCGGAATTATTAAAAAGGCAAATAGCTCCATTAGTTTCGTGCGCGCGTTGATACCGAGCCTCTTTACTGGCCAAACGGGTTAATTACTTTCGTCTCTTTCGCCTGTATTTGCGGAATCGATTAACGTTAACGATGGAAAAATCCCCGCCGCAATTTGCTCCCATCGTGCCTCGTTTCTCGACTCGCCTATTCTTCTCTATTCTCGAAATCCAATCATTATGCCGGAAAAAACGTCGAATTTATGCGAACTTCAAGAGGGGCCCCTTTGAGGCGCCCAGCTTTGCCCCGGGCTTCGGCCCTGCGTTACGTCACACTGTCGCCCGTCGCCTGGCTTTAGTGGGAATGGCCCTTAAATCGTTTGTTCGGCGCGTCCGTCTACTCCGGACGAATGAATAGAGGTGATTACCATGAAACTGCGTCGGTGACGCGTTGTCATTGCAGTTAACTTGGCGACGTTCAAACGAGTCGCATTAAAACGTAGCAATTTAACGGTTGGATTAGCTCTCGCCGCGATAAGAGGCGACGCAACGTTGAATAATGGGATAATAACCGTTGAACGGCGCCTTTACGTTTATTTGTCAGCCGGACGAAATTCATAGCGGAATTCGTCTGTCCGTATTATGCAATAGAGAGGGGCGAGGTTCGGAAACGTTGCTGGCTTCTTTTCTCGTCCCGTGATTTACACCAGGAAACCGTTTACGGCCCCTGCGTATGGCTAAGTCAGATACGCGGGAACGATTTAAATTTAACCGCGATTAGCGATCAGCAAAGAGAGTTTATCTCCGGGGATTCTTCTCCGGTGTTACAGAAGTTGTTACACGCCGCGGTTGCCGCAATTTATCTTCGTATTTGTAGATGTTGCCAGTGATACTTCGCACAACAACCTGTTCCCCAACGATCCCTTTTGCAAAATGACCGGGGCTTTGATGGATGAAGTTCTATTTTCGATCGGCCGCCGATTTTTCATGCGTTTCATCGGTTCGACGATCGCTTTTTCTCGCGTTCGTCGGGGATTAGTTCTGTACCGGGGCCTGCGTTACAAATGAAACCCGATGGCCGAAGATAGCGCTCGGACGCAGCGCTGGGATAAAAATTCCCTCGCTTGAGAAGTGGGGCCTATGAAACAGAGGGGTTTGGAAGGGATATATGAGGTATGCTATGCAGAATGCAGGAGGGGAATAATAGTGGGGTGCGAAATATCGAGGGAAAAAAGGGGAAGGGAGTCCCACTCCTCGCGTGAGGGAATTTTTATCCCAGCCCTGCTCGAAGGGTAGCTCGGTTAATTCAAATGAATAAAAAATGCCCAAAGTAATTTACAATTCATAATTATACGTATATTTGTTTCCTCAATTTGTGTTTTACGACTCAATAGATTGAATAAATAAGCTGTGAACGGGTTAGGCCGGGTCGTTAGGCCGTTCTTGCCAATCATCGAGCGCACGGCGGTGATTTATCCGTCCGGGACGGCGGCGCGCATCGTCGAGGAATTCAGCTGGCGAGTAAAAGGTTGTACACAGCCGGCAAATTGTCGTTGATTAATCGCGCGTTTTGCGTGAAAGGTGTTCGGTCGTGACAGTACGCGAGCTTTCATGCACGCCCGGGGATTCGTATACTTATACACTCGGTCCTTGCGGCTCGTGATCGGCGGGAAGGACCGGCGTCGATATCGGCGTAATAGAAAGCTGTCCAGCGACGTTTAGTGACATTTTGAATCGTGCGATCGTGGATGGTGCTCGAAATGATCGAGGGATCGTGTCGTACTATTTAGTAGACGATCGGACGAATGAGCTGATGGATAGGCTGTTACGTTCCTCCCGGTGAACGTAAGTGAAAGTATAGTACTTACACGCCGGGTTTACAACGTATTCGACATTTTTCCGCTTGGGCTTCGAGATCTGAATTGAAAGATCGATGAGATTAGGAGATTAATAGTATTAGTTGGCCATTCGTCAGTCTCTAGATTTATCTTACAATTAGGCTGTCTCGCTACAAATGAGACTGCACACTTTTTACCAGTTGATTGTTTTTGTCTCTAGTCGCTTATACTATACGTAAGTACTTAGGAACTTATTTATTTCTTCGTTGAGAAGTTTGTACGAAGTTTTGAGTCACTCCGCGTGTATGCACGCGAGCTTCACCTTTAAACCTTCGGGATTAACGATTCCCAGCAGCGGGGATTCTTTTAATAGGTTGTACGTCTTCGTAAACGTGGAATTACGCGGATTAGCGCGGCTAATGTCAGGTGTGAATGTCAGACGAAACACGCGCGAGACCCAATGGCACGGGTTTCCCGTACTCGCCGCGCGAAAGCGGGAGGAACCCACGCGCGGCAGCCACGTGCGTGCAATTATCCCAAAGCGACTCAATCGTTTACTAATTTCTCTTGTTTCCTTCGGTCAAATCTTGTTCAAAGAATTCGTACTGTTTGGGCAAGAGGAAAACGTGGTGACTCCATTTTGGCTTGGAACTAGAGACTCCATTTTGGCTCAGAAGTAGAGACTCCATTTTGATTCAAAAGTAGAGACCCCATTTTGGGTCAAAACTAGGGACTCGTATGAGACTGAAGATTGGAGACTCATATGAGACTGAAGACTAGAGACTCCAAACTAGAGACTCATATGAGACTCAAGATTAGAGACTCAAAACTAGAGACTCATGAAAATACATATTTTTACTAAATAAGCAGGAAAATTATATTTGCCCAAGACTTTGTCATGTTAAATAAAAAATCAGGTTTGAAATGAATTCTTTTCTATGGAATTAGAACTTTTTTTCTGCGTGACGTGTGGAAATCGTTCCCTGCGATCGGGTAATTGTAACCTAATCTAAGTATTACTCCATTCTGTGCGCTATCCGACTTCCTCCGGCTGAAAATGACATAACAGTACCAGCCGTGTCTCGTTCCTTGCCCCGGCGTTTGGAAACGGTATATAAGCGTGACCGTGCGTGATCGTAATTTCGGTGGAAACCGGGGCGTAAGCGCAGGAAGTGTCCGAGCGGCCATTAAAGATAATTCCTGCGTCTGGATTTCTCTCCTTGCCCCCCTTCTGCTCGCCCGGGAAGTAATTATTTTTTCAGATTGTTTCTCAATATTTCGCGAAATTGCCCCGTCGCGCCCACCTGTAACGTTCCTACAGTTGTAAACATCGTAATTATCGTTTTCGAGCGCTATGAGAATTCCCGGAACGGGGTCGGAGGTCGCGTATCTCCGTCGGGTACCGGTCCACCGATCCCATTCCCGAGATACGATCGATCAACGACGATTTGCATTTTCGCCGCACGCATTCCTCTCGCGTTTCGAGCCGGCGCGTTGCATAACGCTCGATCAAATACGTAATGCATAATTCTCTCCCTCTCTTTCTCTCTGCATGACTCGAGTCACGCAACGAGAAACGCGTGTAAAAAATGCGACGTTGCGTGATTGAAATTGTCAGAAATATCGAATATTTCATTATTTAATTAATATTTGGATTTCGAGATTATTTAATTTTAAATAAAATTGCTATTCCAATTGATTTGAGACAAGAGTGAGTAAAAAACGGAATCGACTCGTAGCGGCCACGCCTATCGGACAGAGCGATTTTCTTTCGGACATAGAAACTGTCTTAAGCATTAGCGGAGTGACGGGTAGCCGCAATAAGGAAGCGTACGTTATGATCGATCTCTCAGCCCCGACAATGCACATAGATTATTCCCGACGACCGTCTCCTGCCTCATCTCTCTTTCTTCCTCTTCCTCTCGACTGTAACAAAGGGGGAATAAGCCGCGGATAGGAAAGCAGCGCGAACCAGCGATGAAACACTAAACTCAATCCGGGCGCTTTCCCAGGACCGCGGCCGCCGCGATAACGCGTATTAGACGATCATGTTCGAGATTAATCGGGTATATCGCGATGCTGCGCGATGATACCGCCGCCCGTTTCGCCTTTTTCCTCTCCGCGAGCGGCCGCCATTCGTTTATTTTCTCCTTCCGTTTCTTGTTGCTCAAACTCCGTGCCCGGTTACCGTGGGAGCGACGCGAAAAATCGCTACTGATAGCCGAGATAGC